>CM060708.1:107760462-107943962 GCA_030686995.1 Artemisia argyi | reverse complement strand
TTGGCTCTTTGGATAGCTCACCAGGCCATCCTCTTAGACCAACAATCACTTTGCACCCTGGGTCACCCCTGTGGGCCCCACAATAGGCTGCAAGTGCCACATTTAGCATGTAGGGACTGTGGGTATATTGGATTTCTTATTTGAACTCATAAGCTGATTCAGTGAGTTTTGAGTGTTGATTTAGCTTATTTTGAGTACACTTGGCTTACTTGCTTCCTAATTTGTCTTTGGTTTTAGCCTTACAGCTTATTTGATAGCTTATTTAAGTTTATCATAACAATTTGAGCCAAAAAGCTCAACTGTTAAGCTCATTAAGCTCCACATAGCTTATTTTTAAATCCCACAAAGGTTGCCTTCACAAAAGTTCATCTTTTACAGTTGCTTAATAGATTGGTAAAAGAAAAACAAGAAAAAACCAAAAATACAAAAAGTAATAGCTTCTATTTAAGCCATTTGGCTTATTTTTCTACTTATTTATAAGCAATCTCTAATTTTAAATTTTTTTAGGCTCTTTATAACCTGTAGTAATTTTAGGAATTTTTTCAGATTTTTCTTTTGTCATTTAGTATTTTTTTTTTATAATTTAATTTAGTTTAAATTAATTAAATAATTAGTTTTAATTAGTTTTAATTAATTAAAAAGTAGGAAAAATAGATTTTCTGTTTTAAAATTAGTTTTATAATATTTTAGATTTTTCTAAATTTAATTTTCATTTTTTTAATTAAATTTCATAATTAGTTGTAATTTAGTTTAATTTAAATTATTAAAAAGTAGTTAATAATTAGTAATTAATTAATAGTAATTAATTAAATAGTGTAAAACTTATTTTTATTTTTCTAAAAATTTTCTTTTGTCATTAGGATCGAAGAAAAGTAATTTTCATAACCGTAGGACTTTATTTGCTCTCGTTTCACTTTTCATTTTGCGCGTTCGCGTTTATTTCAAATTCAAACGCGTGTTTTTTGGTTTAAATTACGTTTTTAGGTTATTTGATCATCAGTAATTGTTAATATAGTGTTTCTAAGCTATTCTCAATCATAATCTCGTAGTATAATCATAATAATCAAATTCCCAACCTTTCTGTCAAATCACCCGATCACTTAAAACGTTCACGATTACAATTGCACACCTCGCTGGGACTTAAACGACCCGGGGAAACACTATACTCCTTGGAGATTTGGTCTAAGACATTTGACTTAGTTGACCAATCACTTGGTTAAATTAGTTGACCGTTCAGGACCAATCAAAATTTGGCGCCGCTGATGGGGATGCTGCTGCGTATCCGAAAATGTTTTTTAGAGATTAGTGGTTTTTCATTCATCATTGTATAAACCCACCTTTTGTAAATTTTAAATCAAAAACATAAAAATTCATTAACAATTTTCCTAAAGTGTTAAGACACCAAAAAAATCAAAAAACAAACAAAACAAATCTAACGTTTTCTATATCGGGTTTCTTTTAAGGTGATTCTTAAAGAAATACGATTTTGGTTAACGGGACGATACCAAAAATAATTTCCAAAAGTTTTTCACCCATACACAAAAACCAAAAAACATTCGTCTTTTTCTTGTGAATAATAATTACATAAAAATAAACCGTCGCAAACCAAGACAGAACACCTACCAACTGGGGGTGTGAACATAATAAGTTCCCAAACAAAAGATTAAAACTTGCCTTTGTATCCCTGTGAGTGGTGTACCTTTCTTAAAGAAACCACTTACTTGTGATTATTGGTTTAAGTTCACTGTGGTTTTGCCTCGACTTTGTTTTGATTGATTTTTGGTCCTAGTGCATGCGCACTCGCTCTTCTAGGTCTACTAGCCCATTACGTGAGCTTGTAAGAATTCCTAGAAGACTTCGTAGACGTTCAGCACCAACAGTCAGATCCGAGATCCGTACTGTTTCCACATCTGCTGTCACCATGGCGGAAGACCGTCACATGTGTGAGCTTCTCCAAGCACCCATCGAGGGTTACGGAGACGCTATTGTTGTTCCAGCCATCGTAGCTGATAATTTTGAGCTCAAAACCGAGTTACTCAATCTTGTAACCTCAAGTCAATTCTACAGTTTTGAGAGGGATGATCCTCATGCTCATATTCGATGGTTTAATAAAATCACGTCAACCATCAAGTACAAGAATGTCCCTTCAGAAGCAATCAAGCTTCTTCTCTTCCCATTCTCCCTCGAGGGTCAAGCCCGAATTTGGCTTGAGAAACAACCCCCTCGATCTATTGAGACATGGGAAGATTTGCTAAAAAAGTTTGTGAATGAATTCTTCCCACCTTCTAAGACCACGAGTCTTAAAAACGAAAACACCAAGTTCACTCAAAAATATGATGAATCATTTGGTGAAGCGTGGGATCGTTTCAAAGAATTATTTCGCAAGTGTCCACATCATGGTTTCTCAGAGTTGATGCAACTCGATACTTTCTACAATGGTGTGAGCCAGGTTGATCAGGATTCTCTCAATGCCTCTGCGGGAGGTAACTTCTTTAGTAGAACCACCAAAGAAGCTTTAGCAATCATAGAAAACAAGTCCAAGGTCCGCTCTACACGAAGCAAGCCGGTTGTTTCCCAAATTAGTGCGGGTCCTTCTACTTCATCCTCTGTGAGTCAGTCTAGCACGGATGCTTAGATTGACAAGCTCACTGAAGCTATTCAAGCTTTGTTTCTCGCCCAACAAAAGAAAGTTTCCTTTCCACAACATCCTCCACCTGCTGAGGTTAAGAAAGTGGAAATTTGTGTAACTTGTGGTGGGTCGCATGCCTACTACAATTGCACAGCTACTGATGGTTCTCCATTTGAAGCTCATGCTATAGCCGGGTCCTCAAATCAAGGAGGCAATCAATACCGCCCTCCTATGGACCCGAACTATCGTCCTAATCACTACCTTGGACCTCCCGATTTTAATCAAAACCAAAACGTCCAAAACTGTAACCATAATCAAAATAGAGTGAACTAAGGTTTTCAAAACCAAGGTAACTTCAATCAAGGTCATGGTTTTCAAAATCAAAAACAAGGTTTCCAACATCAAGGAAACTTTAATCGAAACCAAGGTCAGGGTAACTTCAATCAAGGGTATTTCCATGGAAATAACAACCAAAATCAAGGAAATTTCCAACACCAAAATCAAGGAAATTTCAATCAAGGACCCAATCAGAACAACCGTACTCAAAAATTTTCTAACCAAAATAAGCCATTGTTCCAACTGGGCCTTCATCTGACGAGTTGTTAAAACAATTCATGAAATCCCAAGAAGAGATGAACAAGTTGTTGGTTAGCCAGATTTCTGAAATCAAAAAGTCTTTAAATGATCGACCCTTGGGCTCAGGAACACTTCCGAGCAACACGATCGCTAACCCGAGGGGCGATGCTAAGGCGATCACAACTAGAAGTGGTGCTTCTTATGATGAACCCGCGATTCCTACTACCTCTTCTTCCTTTCCTCCAAAGGTAGTGGAACGTGAACCTGAGGTGACAACGGACAAGGTGCAATCTCCTAGCTCACAAAGTACCGCACACGTCCAACCTCAGGTTATTCCAGAAACCAGATGCAAACCTGGAGTTGTCTTTGAACCACCTGAAACTCCAGTGGACAGCCCTAAATCCAAAACTTCTATTCCTTACCCATCACGTCTCAATGAACAAAAGCTCCGCGAAAAAGCTAGTCACCAAATGGATAAATTTTTCCAAATCTTTCAAGATTTGCATTTTGACATAAGCTTCGCGGATGCTATTCTCTTGATGCCCAAGTTTGCATCAACAATCAAAAATCTGTTAAGTAATAAGGAAAAGCTCTTTGAGATGGCTAGAACTTCGTTGAATGAGAACTGCTAAGCAGTTCTTTTGAAAAAGCTTCCCGAGAAGCTTGGAGACCTCGAAAAATTTCTCATTCCTTGTGTTTTTCCGGGTATGGTTGAATGCTTCGCCTTGGCCGATCTTGGTGCTAGCATTAACCTGATGCCATATTCTGTGTGGAAGAAACTATCTCTTCCCAAACTTACTCCCACGTGCATGACTCTTGAGCTTGCTGATGAGGCGAAAAATGAATCGTTTTTAGGGGGTCATTTTAGCCCGGATTCGAATTTATTTGATAAAATAATGCCCTAAATCGTTCCTTTTGTCATTTTAGGTACTTTTGGAGTGAATTCTGGAAAAGGAAGCATTTTCGACGTTTTTTGAGCATAAAAGTCAAGAAAATGGCAAAGTCTTAATTTTCCTTGCTGGGAACAGTACCTGACGGCGTCAAGAGTTATCAAGTGACGGCGTCAAGAGTAATACAAGAGGTGGAAGTGGATAAAGTCCATGACGATCCAGACGAGTTTTGCACTATGGACATGACGGCATCACCATAGGCCGTCATGGTCTAAATATGAGTGACGGCCCAGAGTAGAATTGCACATGACGGCGTCAAAAGTGGATCTAGGCAATCCGATTTCATTATGGGCGGTGAGTTGACGGCGTCAGAATTTCCTTCTTGACACCGTCACCCTGTAAAATCTATATATAGTTTTGCAATTTTCATTCTTGAAAGAGGAACAAGTAGGGTATAACTTTTGAGAGAAACCCTAGTCCGAATATTACAGCTTTTTCAAGGGTTTTTACCCTTTGAAACCTTTCATGTTCAATTGAGATAAGTACTCTTTCAATTCATTCAATATGTCTATGTGTTGTTTGAATATATCTTACACTTGTCTTGAATTTAACATGCTTGGCTAGATCTCTTGTGTGTTTGCTTAGATGTAGTGAAACCTAGATGTTAATTATGGGTTGATTGTTTGTTTACAGTTGTTACGGATGATTGTATTCGATGTTAGGCTTAAGAAAACTGGCAGACTTCCATTGGTGACATGCTTGAACGTCTTAAGAAACATGATCAGAGGTGTACTATGATTTTTGGTTGTATTTAATGCGTAGGAGAATTCTAATGATCCCATGTTAGGAGCTTCTAACGGCTCGACATAGGAGTGAAGTAGGATCCTATAGAGTTAGGGAATATTGTACACGGCCCTACGACTAGTATTAAGGAATACGACCCGTCATCCATGCAATTGTAACAAACTATCAACCTGTAAAAGATATCTAGGGAGTAATGAAACCTAAGTAAACACAACTCTCCCTATCATTGTTCACACCACTAGTATAATTAGATTTCATTTCATTTTTGTTATTTTATTTTGATTGCATCTTAGTTATTCGGTTAGTTGATTAACAACCCCGCTTGTGATTTGGGAGTAAGTTTACAAACATTTTGTTGAAACAAAGATAAAGTAGTCGAACCGCTATCATCTTGAATACGTATTTGAACTTTGATCCTATAAAAACAAATATTTTCCATTGTCGTTAAGCAAGCAATTCATGCGAAGTCATATATATCAACTATTCAACGCTCCTATTGTCGACCAACTTATCCATCTTTAAATTATTAGTTAGCAAAAAATCACCAAGTAATACAATAAACACAGATAAGTTGCTCGAGGATAGTTGAGTTACACAATGTTTTTACAAAAAGAATCGAGCATTCACTTGAAGTCAGATGTATCAATGCTCCTATTATCGATCAACTTGTCCATGTTTAATTGTATTGTTTCAGACCTTGGATAAAGTTTCGTCTGGGTTCCTGATGAGGCAAAATTTGTTACGCATTTAAGGGGTCATTTAAGCCTTAAGTCATGATAATATGATCAATTATTACCCTAAATCGTTCCTTTTGTCATTTTAGGTACTTTTGTGAAGAATTCTGGAAAACATAGCATTTTGGACGTTTTTGTAGAATAAAGTGAAGAAAACGACAAAGTCAAGAATCCAAGCTGAAAATTACACCTGACGGCGTCACCTACTCCTAAGGGACGGCGTCAACCTTTGTGAAAAGAGGTGAAAATTACTTTTACACTTGACGCGCCAGAAGACTATTTGGGCATTAACACATGACGGCATCACCCTTTACCAGTAGAAGGCCATCAGGTGTAACTCTAAAGCGTGACGGCCCAGAACCCTTATAAAGTGACGGCGTCAAGAAGTTGGATTGGGCGACAAGAAACCCTAGCCGCGGCGAGATGACGGCAACAACCATCAAAAGGTGGCGCCGTCACCCTTGTAAATCTATATATAATTTTCAATTTTTCATTCATTGGTGTGCAACTTTGGAGAGGAACTTTGTCACACAAACCCTAGATTGAATTTCAGAGGTTTTTAAGGGTTTCATACCCTTGTCTCTTCCATGTTTGATAAAAGATAAGTAATCCATTAATCATTCAATATGTCTATGTGTTGTTTGATTCTATCTTATGCTTGTCTTTCTTTTAACATGCTAGGCTAGGTTTATTTGTGTTTGCTTAGATGTAGTGAAACCTAGTTATTGATTATTGATTGATGGTTGGTTATTAATTGTTGTTGGGTGATTATTAATCGATGTTAGGCTTAAGAAAACTGGCTAATCTCCTATTCGGTAACTTGCTTGAACGTCTTAAGAAACATGAATCGGATGTGTATTACGATTTTAATGGTTGTATTTAATGCATAAGTGACTATTAAGGAGACCATGGTAAGGATACTTAACGTGTCGCCATAGGAAGAGATAGAAGCTTATAGAGTTGCGGAAGATCGTACACGGCCCCACAAATGGTATTAAGGAATACAACCCGTCACCCACGCAATTGTAACAAGCTTATCAATCAATAAAAGATAATTAGGGAGTAATGAAATCTAAGTAAACACGTTTTCTCCATATATAGTTTCACATTTTGTTTTATTTTATTGTGATTTTATTGTTATTTCATTAGTAGTTATTTGGGTTAGTTGACTAGCAACTAATTCCGCCCACTCTTCCAAAACCCGAGATTTTTACATGCTTTCATAAAATATAAAAAAATACAAAAAGAATCATCCCTCACCTCTAGACCTAGTTAGACTAATTTCAATTCTAACGAACACTATTCCCTGTGGAGAACGATCAATCCCCCGGTACTTGCCACTTCACTATACAACATCGGTCAGGTACACTGCCTGGTGGGGATTGTAAGCTTCTCAAGATCCCTTGAGAAGTAAAACTTTCGTGTAGACCACAATCCGCACATCAATTCCACAAGCTTCACAATAATTTCTTCTATTTTTGGTATTTGAAAATGTTTTGACAATTCTTTTAGAAACAGTACACGTCATGTAATACCATCCTTGATCAGATACAACCTTCAAAATTGTTCCTATTACAACATATCCGCTTGGCTGGATGCAAAACAAAATAAAAAATTAATAATAATAAATAATATTACTCTATGAATAAACTATTATGAAAAAATATACAATAAACAATTAAAAACAAAATAAAATTACCTCTTCAATATCATAAAAATCCTCAATACTTTTGAATGAAAACTGTAAATAAAACTGTACTGGTTGTCTTACAACTAATTCTGTAGATAGGACTACCTTTGTATCTCCACTTTTAGCAATATCAGAACTTAACAATCTATTTAGGGAAAAAAAACTTTCAACACAATTGTTTTAGCAAACATATAAAATCACACGAATTATTATGTTAATGCACAAGCTTACTTTTTTTTTTTTTAATTCTTTAATATGTAGATTTGATTCATCATTTATCAACACTTTCATGCTGATTAGTGTGTAAATACTCATCATTTTTACCATTTCTGAGCTGCCAATACATCTAAAAACACTCAATAATGAATCAAAATAGTGAAAATATCCCAGGAAAGTGTTTTACATGTTTCAAATGCAAAAATACCAAAAACAGATGAAAAACGCACAAAGTTTGCATAATTGGCAGTTTCAGTCCCCCAACTTTCAAAAGTTGTCAAATCTAGTCCCTGGTCATTCTAAAAACTTGAAAAAGTCACCAAAGGTCCTTATAAATCAAAAAGTTACATAATTAGTCCTTTGGTGAAAAGTTTCACAAAATGTCAAGTTTAGTCCCTGAACTTTGAAAATTGTCAAAAATGGTCCCTGGGATATGAAAAACTTTGAGAAAAACAAATTTTGTCCTTGCACTAACCTTTTATGACAGGATTGGTCCTTGGTGGAAAGTTTGGTGAAAGTTACACAAATGGTCCCTGAAGTTTGAAAGTTTGACGGTTTCAGTCCCTGGTGAAAATAAATTTGAAAAATCATCAAAAGACCTTGCACTATTCATGATATGGCATAATTACACCCTTGGAAATAATTTGGAAGCATGCCAAGATCACACCTCAAACTTTGCAAAAATTGCAAAAATAGTCCTTGTGTATATCATAAACCAAACCGGATCCAAAAACAATAATACTACTCCAAGCCTAGTCCAGTCCATGCCATCTAAACCCATCCCCATTTCCTATTTTTGGGCCCAAGGAATACCAGCCCACACCACAGTCCAAACCAACTCACCCTTAATAATTTTAGCCGGGTCAAACTTTGACCCTCTCTGGTCAAATACCAGTCAAACACCTCAAAACCGCCAAACCTCCATCTCCTTTTCCCCTGGTATTGCAGCTCCACCCCACCACTTGCACATCCCATCACCACTAACCCACACCCCTACACCTACCTAAGCCCCAATTGCCTGAACCAGAGTCAAATTGCAAAAAAGACTTTCCCGCCAAAATACGTGGAAGCTTGTGAGTGGACCAAAGTTATCAGAGAGAGGTGGGAAATGATGAGGAGGATGCAAGAAACCCTAATTTGTGGCTATAAAAGGAAAGAGATGCAGGATGAAGTCTAGTCTAGTTTTTTTAGTGTAATTGTAGTCGTTTAAGTTTATTAGGCAATTTTAGTGTAATTGAAAGCTTTTAAGCATTGTTCTTAATCAATTCAGTGTATCTTTAATCTTTTCAAAGCAATATAATTAAGTTTCCTTAATCCTTTTGTTTATGCACTTTTCCTTTTTATATCAAAATTCTCAATAGTAATCTGTTAGTGTTTATGGTTGTTTCATGGACTGAATTAGGTTCACATAGGCTCCAATAAGCTTATTAAAGCTTTAGAGACCTTAAAATTCAGATATACTAGAAGAAAACTAAAAAACACAAAATAGTCAAACTTGGTCAACTGTTGCATTTTGAGTTTGTTTTCAGGTTTGAGAAGCATTGAGGAGCAAAGCTTGGATTGGAATAAGCCTATTTAAAGATAGGCTTCTGTGGAGAAGCCCCTTGTTCAAGCTAGGGGTATCTTGTAAGCTTTTGCCAATTTAAGAATTCCCCTAAAAATTTAGTTCTTGATATTATCTGATTGCTTGTTGTTCATTGGATAATCTGTGTTTGTTTGTATTATTTGAGTAGTGTTTGAGTAATTTTTAGCTTATAATTAATAGCTTGTTTGTTTGAATCAATAGCTACTTAATAATTTAGAATTAACTGTCAAAAATTAGTTTAAGTAGTATACTTGTGTTGTTGTTGTGACATTCTGTTTCTAAGTGCTTAAATTAGTCTATCTAATCATAATCAGTAGTTAGAAATCAAGTTTGTATAACCTAGTGATCATCTGCTTTAAAAATCATAAAACAGTTAAGCAAAAGGGGTGTTTGGATTAGTCTAGTTGGTTGTGTTGTTGTTGATCTCAGAAGGTGACCATATCTCAAACAGCTTTCCTTAGGCATCATTAGGTAATATAGACCATAAAAACTAGCTTTGTTTCACAAAAAAGTCAACACCTCACAATTTTACCCTTCACAGTTAACTGTGAAGGTTTTTGGTGTCTAAATCCACTTAATTAGTTACATTAGTTGTTAATATAGTATAAACTAGCTTAAATATATCTTGTAACACCATTTTTAATCAGTAGAGATCATTAAAATTTCACATAAGTCAAACTAGTTCATTTTCTAAAAAAGTCAAATTGTGCATTTTCAGATTTTCTCAAAACTAGTGTGATTTTTATAGATTTGTGTATTGAGAATCAAGCTTTGAGCTTTTGTGGATTTGTTTTCTACCAGCTAACCTTTAAGATCCCACTTAGCTTAGATTTTTTCAAAATTTACCCTGGGCCCCACAAGCTAGGGAAATCACTTGCAGGGCAAGCACTTCCCCTGCACCACCAGACTCAGTCCATCACCACCACTTTGGTGGTGATTTGTGACCACCTCAGTGGGCCCCACTTGTCATACTTGGCATCATTGAACCCTTCTCTTACCAGGGATCATACTTTGACCCCTTGTTTGACCTAGGACTCAGTGGACCCCACCTGGTTTAGCCCATCAACTCTGTCCCAGTTCTGAGTTCATTTTTGTTTGTGCAAAGTGCTTATTTGGTTCATACAGCTTAATTGTGCTTAGTGCTTGTTGTTTCTGGCTTATTTAAGTTTGTTAAGCTTGTTTGTACCAATTTTTACCATTATGGACCCCACCTACACCCATTTGAGCTTATTTGCCCAAACAGTCAACCAAAGTCAACTGAATAAACAAAGGGGGTGCTTATAGCTTAAAAATAAGCTATTTTTCAAAGTATTTTCACAAAAGTTTCTCATTTCCAGTAGTAAAGTTAGTGTGTAAAAGAAAAATCCAAAAAAGTCAAGTTTAAATTAAGTGATAGTTTCTATTTAATTCAATTTAATTTTAATTTTCATTTTCAGATTTTAATTAAGTACTTAGTATTTTTATATTTTTATTAATTACCTTATATAGTAAAGTATTTTTAGTAAATTTTTCAGATTTTTATTCTGTCATTTAGTATTAACTAGATTTAATTTTATTTTTCTTTATTATTAATTAATATTAAGTATTAAATATCATATTTAGTTTTTATAAAGTAAAACCTAGATTTTATATTTTTTCTAGCTCTAATATAGTATAATAGTCTTTTAGAAAATATATTTTTAAATTCTACTGTTCATTTTCTATTTTTCTTATTTTAATTGTTTAAATTAGAATTAAAGTAATTAAAAGGTAAATAATTAGTGGATTAATCATAAAACATAATTTTTAGAGTTTTTATAATTTTTTAGGATTCCTGTGATGGTTAAGTAATTTTATAAATTTTCTCATAATTTTCTAAGTTAATTTAGTATTAATATTAATTAAAAGTAGTTTAATTAGTTTAATTAAGTTAAAAAGTTTTCAATTTATTAAAAATCCATAAAAAGACAAAAATATTTATTTTTATTTTTTATACTTTCTTCAAGTTCTAATTTAAGTTTAGAAAATATTTTTGCAAATTTTTAGTTTAATTTTTAATACTTATAATTATTAGTTAATTTAAATTAGATTTAAATTAGATTTTTAAATAGTTTAATCAATTAAATAATATATAAATAATATTTTAATCATTTTCATAATTTCATTTTCATTTTTAATTTTAAGTTTCAAAAAGTGTCAAAAGCACCCCCTGTAGTTTGTTAAATACTCAAATCTCACTTTTTCAGTCCGATTGCGTAAATCTGAATTGTGAATACGTGCATATATCTGGTATCTGATTTTTGTGAATATTATATCTGTGTACAAATACCAAAATAACAGTAGCAAAATCATTTCCATATCATCTGGCTACTGTCCTCAGTGCCACTCACTCATAAACGATTCCCAAAGCACCATTTCAATCTCGTTGGGACTTTAACGACCCGGGGAAACACTATACTATCCACGGAGTATTGGGATAAGCTGTTTTTGACTAGTTGACCTTGGTCAATTATATCTGACGGTTTAGACCCAATCACATGCCAGCAAAACAATAAGTATTATTATAGGATCTTTTGATGTGGCATGCGCTTTGACAAACTCATGAAGCATAACAGCCGGTTCATTCCAAAGTGTACATGGAACTCTCACACCACTGAAGAAAAAGATATAACATTATTGACAAAACCTTGGTCATTCCAAAGAATGTATTTAATGACATAATAAATATTTTATTTAACGATGAACATTGTAAATCACATAAGATCTTGTAGCTTGAACTCTAAAAAATGTTTAGGTTTATCTTCTGGATCAATAATCGTGATATTGTTGTTCTCGACTAATTGTCCAATAACATCTAAAAAGAATAAATCATATCAAATACTTTATAAGAAACACATATACATCTTCAAATACTTCATAAGAAACAAATATAATTCTGATACGCAAACCAAAACATAATTAAAAAAAACTTAAATAACATCTTATAAAAAATAACGTTAAATACTATATAAGAAACACATATATTCCTTTAAACACTACATAAGAAACACATATGATACTATATAAGAAACACATATAATTATAAAGCACAAGACAAAAAATAATTAAAAAATATAAAACTTACCAAAGGAACATTTAGGGTCATTCTTGTGCCCTAAAAAACTTTCAAAAGGTAGTAAATTCAAAGTCTCTTGTATATCAGCAAAATCAAAACATCATTTAACATTTTTTTGATAAAGTGGATTTTGCATGGATGAGAAGTCAGTTTAAGCATGTCTGTATTACTTTTGACATTGAAGTTTGATATAAATGACAATCATCCTAGCGAATGAGAAATTGGAAATCAGAAACCACTAAATTACTAATGGTCGCATGGATCTCGTACCCTGTTTCATAAACCATACTATTAACAATAAATATTTACAACATGTATATAGCTTCGAAAAAATATTTGGTTATAAACAAATTATTATACATCTTCATTAATCAAAATCATATCAATACCAGCAACTTTGGAGTGATTAGTAACACCGTAATACTGATTCCATATATAGACTACTTTTACCATAATATTGCACTTACCATTCGTGCCATCAATATCTGAAAGCGCGGTGATCAACATAGTTTTGTCTGCGATAAGAAAATGAAGGCAAAAAGATTATAAAACCAATGAACAATGAGCAGCCACATTGGGCGAGTATATATAGGCTCAGGATTAGGGTTTCACAACCGTGGCCCAAGAGATAACATGTAATTCAAATATAGAAAAGATATCAGAGAGGATAACTGATACGTGGGAATTGCGCCCTCGCAACCGGTTTTTCCTCTCAAGGGATCTTGAGAAGCTTACAACCCCCCACCAGGCAGTGTACCTGATCGTTGTAGTATAGTATAGTGACAAGTACCGGGGGATTGATCGTTCAACTCAGGAATAGTGTCGCTAGGATTAGAAAGCCCACTAAACTAGGTCTAGAGGTGAGGGATGATCCTTTTTGTGTTTTTATATTTAATGGAAAGCAAGTAAAATCTCGGGTTTTGAATGAGTGGGCGGAATTAGTTGCTAGCCAACTAACCCAATTAACTAAGATGCAATCAAAATAAAATAAAAGAAATGAAAATTAAACTATTATACTAATGTGGTGGAAACAATAATGAGAAAAGTTGTGTTTACTTAGATTTCATTACTCCGTAGATATCTTTTACAGGTTGATTAGCTTGTTACAATTGCATGGATGACGGGTTATATTCCTTAATACTAGTCGTAGGGCCGTGTACAATATTCTCTAACTCTATAAGATCCTACTTCACTCCTATGTCGAGCCATTAGAAGCTCCTAACATGGGATCATTAGAATTCTCTTACGCATTAAATACAACCAAAAATCGTAGTACACCTCCGATCATGTTTCTTAAGACGTTTAAGCAAGTTACCAATGGAAGTCTGTCAGTTTTCTTAAGCCTAACATCGAATACAATCATCTAGGTTTCACTACATCTAAGCAAACACAATAAAAATCTAGCCTAGCATGTTAAAGAGAAGACAAGCGTAAGATATAATCACAAAACACATAGACATATTGAATGATTTGAATAAGTACTTATCTTCAATTGAACATGGAAGAATCAAGGGGTTGAAACCCTTGAAAAAGCTGTAAAATTCGTCTTAGGGTTTATGCCCTAATATCCCACACAAAGTTCCACACTTACAATGAAAATTTGGAAAAATATATATATAGACTATGCATCCTGACGGCGTCATGTATTAACCTCTGACGCCGTCAACTCGCCGCCATGATAAAATTCGTATTGCCTAGATCCACTTCTGACGCCGTCATGTAGGAATGAGCTCTGGGCCGTCACGTGTATTTGGACCCTGACGGCCTAGGTGACGCCGTCAGGCCAATAAGCCTAAAAACTTTCTGGGTCGTCACGTTATAATTTCCACATCCACCTCTTTTATCACTCTTGACGTCGTCACTAGCAAACTCTTGACGTCGTCAGATACTGTTCCATCAAGGAAATTTGAGACTTGGCCTTTTTCTTCACTTTTATGCTCCAAAAACGTCCAAAATGCTTCCTTTTCCAGATTTCTCTCCAAAAGTACCTAAAATGACAAAAGGAACGATTTGGGGCAATATTTGATCAAATAATCTCGAATTCGGGCTTAAATGACCCCTTAAAAGCGGTACACTTTTCGCCTCATCAATAACCATCGTTTTTTAAACCTTCTAGAACGTGCCTCTCATATTCTCAGAGACTCCGCGACACCAAAGTTTCAGAAAACACACCCAGTTCTCAAAGGTTTTTTTATACGCGTTTTTGACACGTCTATGTTTGGGGAGGCTTCTTAAAAAACATTTTTAACGTAACGACATTATCTCGATTGGGAAACCAATTAACCAATAAGAGGGCTTGTTTTCAAAATAGAGCCCTCTCATTAGTTAATCGAATCCCTCAATTTGGCCAAAAGTGAGTTCTCACATTATATAGAAGATGCTTTAGAAAATATATAAAGTCGGTTGCGTATTTATTAAAAAATTTAAGTTTTCAAAAAATATGAAATAATAAGTTTGCTAAAGTTTATAAAATTTAGACAAAAATACACCGTTGGTCCCTAAACTTTCCACAAAACATCGCATGGCACCCTAACTTTCTAAAAACGTCGTGTGGCGTCCAAAACATGTGAAATTGAGGCCGATTGCGTCCCTTGACCCATTTGGGCAAGGTCAACGCACGTTTTATGTTCTAGTTTCAGGGGCATAACAGTCCAATCACTATTTAACTATGATCTAACCCAAGCTAAACCCGACTGTCAAAATAAGGGACCAACAGTGAAAACAAAGTCATTAAAACCCTTGAAGGTCTCTTCCATAAGACTCTAGTAACTTTTGTGCTTTAACCAATAAACCCATCCAACCGGCCAAATTTCTCACACATTTACCAATGGAAGATTTCCCTTTGTTGGATGAAGTAATGGAAGTTGGTGGTTCACACCGCCTACAAGATCGTATGGGGTTGTCGTTTGATTTTTTGAAAATTGAAACAATCACCATTCCAACTTCCTAGCATTCATTTCGCACACCCTATATTAACCCCTTATGATTCATGAGGTTAGCATCCAAAAATAAGTAGAAACACAAATACATAGTAAATTTCAAATGGTTGAATCATCTAATGCATCTGTGGCTAACAATGTTGAGAGGCCTAAAGATAAAAAGCTTGCAGAAACCGTTGCTTGGTATTTTGAAGAAAAAGCAAAGGCTTATGTAAAGAAAAGGAGCGAGTGGGAAGCAAATGAAAAAAGATGCATGAAAGAAAGACGAAAGACTACAGCGTTAAGGTGTAAAGTCAATCAGACAAGAAGAAAATGGGAACATCTTCAACAAGTGGGCATCGAGCATGACAATTCAGGAGTTGACCATGAGGATATCTTGGAAACATTAGACTATGACACTTTACATCTGGCATATGATCCAGAATCATCCACATAGTTTAATTGTTAGATATGTGTTATCACTTTATGAGTTTATGTTAATGTAATTTTATGATCTTCCCTGCAATGCACTTTATCTACTATAATAGTTTCAATTATTTTTGTCTTTATTTATTTATTGGAGCAATAAACAACTTGGGTCAGATTCATTCTTTCCTTGCTATCTTCTTATAAATACATGGTTTACATAAATGCTAAATCTCATATCCATGTACTTTCTTGATGTTTTATGTAATGTTTAATGTAGTGTTTTTAATCGATGTACTATTTTAATTATTGATGAACTTAAGTATGTGTTAGTGAGAGATTGTCTATCCTTACTGGAGACAAGCCTTATGGATATGCCAATTTGACTTTTGAAGTTTGACTATCTAGTCATAATTGAAAATTCATGAGTCAAAGTGTAAATGGCATATTCTATTTGAAGTTTCATGAGTCAAAATGGGTACGGATTTAATTGGGTTTGATTAATCATATTAAATGTCAAATTCAGGGACCAAATGTAAACACTAAACTTAATAATGGGGGGAATTTTAAATATACCAACGACAACATAGACAAATTGAGGGACCAGTAGTGTCTTCCTTGACACGCTCTATTTACGTCTAAATGCGTGTATATTTCCAACAAATAATGGGGAATCGAAGAGTTCAAAATTTTAATACAGACTCTTCGTTTTCCCCATTTTTTGTGTGTATATCGGTTACTTCCACATGTTGCTGCATACCAAGCTTATATCATTAACCTCAAACACATCTATCACATTCACTTGAAATCATGTTGTCCGGAAACAAACGACCAAGAGATGCGGATGCTATCCAAGACAAAGAATTGACCAAAAGACCAACTACAACAGTCGGCCAAAGTTGAAGGTGATGAAAGCTGGTACTATCAACTAGAAGCTGCGTTGGAACAAGAGGAAGATGAAAAGGAGAAGGAAGAAGAAAAGGAGCAGGAAGAAGGAAATGAGTAGGCAGACGGAAGCCATGCTGAAGTGATACAAGGAAGGTGTTCTGCAGCGGCCAAGAAGCATTGGAAATAAGGTTGCACTTAGGAAATTAGAAAAAAATGGATAAAATAAATAAATGATGAAACTGCAGAAGATGAATGTTTAGAAACATTTAGTTATGATGATGTCCATTTGGCATACGCCTCGGATTAATGTCATTATGTAACGAAATATATTTTAAATGATAATTTTAATCTTGATTTTCTGAGTTTTTGCTTTCAATTGCATGTTTGTATCTGCATATGCCGTTTAGCGGGTGTTTGGATTTAACAAGTTTGACTTTCACAAGTCAACATACACCCAAAGAGTGAATGATTGTGTAACCAAAAGTGTATTTTAGTGACCAACGGTGTATTTTATTCATGATATAATCTGCTAACTTTCTACTTAACGAGATGTTAACAATACCCTATTTGAGAAAAGAACACACTAATATGGTGAATTTTCATGAAGATCCATGCTTGCCTTAAAACGTGCGTTGACAATGTGATTGGACTATTATACCCCTGAAACTAGAACATAAAACGTGCGTTGACCTTGCCCAAATGGGTCAAGGGGCGCAATTGGACTCAAATTCCTAAGGTTTGGACGCCTGGCAACGAATTTTGAAAGTTAGGGTGCCTGTGATGTTTCGTGGAATGTTTAGGGACCAACAATGTATTTTTGTCTAAAATTTATTTAGAAATTTAACAACTAAAGTTTTATCAACAATCCCTTCTTGTTTTAGTTTTTTTAATGAAATGTAAATGAGTTTAATCAAATTGAAGTCAATTTGACTTTTATTAGTCAGACGACTAGATTCAAAATTGAGCTCCACCAATGATTACGAGAAGAATCAGTTTTCATTTTTTATATGCTCTCTTATTATATATTTTTTTATTATATAAAATAGGGATGTCTAACCAATGCCTTGGGAGGTGATTTGCACACTCTCACATTTGATTGGGACACTCCAAACAGTGCATTAAACAATTGTACTGTAAATATAAACTGCTTTAACTGTTGGTACATTGAGTGTCCCAATCAATTTTTTGAGTGTGCCAATCAATTCCCCAATGCCTTAAGGGCATTGGATAAGAGGGCAAGGACCCACATAAAAAATACTAAAGGAAAAAAAAAAAAAAAAAAAAAGGACAAACAAAAAAAAGTTTTAGTTAAAAAGTGACAAAGGACCACATGAAAGACCAAAAAAATAAATAAATAAATAAATCTTATCAAATGCCCTTTAGGCCATTGGTTAAACATTTCCTAGGAAATGAGGTTATAAAGGAGGGATGTAAATACAATCCAGTTGATGCATAGAAAATGCTATGATGACTTGAAGTTGTTTCCGTACATCGCCTTTAGACTTCAAATCCACCTTAAGAACATTGAGAATATAAATTGCTTTGAAAAATTACTCTTAGAGCTTGAGAAAAATGGTCACTTGAACTTGGCAACAATACCTTTTTTGAACTTGAAGTTGAAGTTGAGAAAAATAATGATCACTTGAACATGGCAACAAGACCACCAGAACTTCACTTGGGACCGCATTACGTGCCAACTTATGCAATGAAAAAGAAACATTCTTTGCAATGTAGTCTATATAAATGAAACTTAGTATAGCACAGGTTAATGAAAGGGGGATAAATTAACGAATGCTTGAAGCTTGATACAAGCGAGTTTATACAATCACTACGTTCATGCAGAGAACCAACAAACCATTTTGATAACTCTAAGAGCATCTTCAAAGCTAGCAGTTTTGACAACAAGGGCCAAGTACATCACAGTGAACATAGAGATACCAATTGCAACTTCCACAAACATCGAAGCAACAACCCACATGCTTCCACTGAAACCAAACATACCTTGGACTAACTAAAGCCAGTAGTACAACTTGACTGATAAACGCCTCAAATAAAGGAAATCGGGTCATTGTTGGCAGGCATCAACCAACTAAATGTGTCAATGAACTCGTGCAACAAAAATGGTGGCTAAACATGATAAGAGTTGAAAGAACCTTTTATTGGACTTGAGTTGAGTGAAAAAGGGTCTTGAATGAAACGTTAAGATAAAGGTGCTAGTGATGAGAGAGTAGAGATTACTACTCTGCTATATCGTCTTTCATTTTAAAAGATATCACCTTCCTCGCTATTTTGGCTTATACCTTTAGCTCAGGACCTCTATTTTTTGAGCTGTTCAGATTTACGCTTGCATATGTCAGGTTTTCACAACAAAGAACGCAGAACACCTTAACATATCATCATTGTCAGTTTTCAACTAACCGCAAAGTTTGTTTTATGGCATAGTACTCACAGAAGCAGATTAGGTTATACCTGCTAACATATATATAGTATTTAGTAACTTTCCCAGTTAATCATAATTCGGTTTCAGGTATTAGCACTATATGTTACTCATTATCATATAAAACTGTAAAAGTCAATTGAGTAGCAAATATTGTTTTGTTTTCTTCAGCTCAATGAGCTGGTCATCATCAACTAATAACAAAATACCATAGATATGATCATTACTAACATAATAGTCAAAATCAAAAGCAGTCTTTCAGGAATGGGGTATACATACAGATACTTAACTTCTCGGTCCGTAAATGTCCTGGTAGAGAGACTGAAATGCCTCTGGGATCTCATTGCTTTGTGTCGGGTCATAATATCGGGACCCAAGACGTGGTGGATGAAATGAAGCATGAGACATCCGCGGGAACTGAAATTCATCCACTCCATTGACACAGTTACCCTGGTTCCAAGCCATCCGTAGCTGCTCCTGCTCTTGCTCGTAAATGTAGCGTTGCCTCTCGATGTCCCAAATTATGGCGTGGGCCCGGATCTCTGCCTTTTTCTCTCTTTCTTCTGCCTCTAATGCCTGACGTTCCATATGCTTTTGCATGTCGTAAACCATTGTTACAATTTCACTGAATCCATTTTGAGATGGAGATGATTGTTTGATAATCAGGTTTTGTAGGTTTCTCAACGAGTTTGTCATGTCCGCATGTGGATTGAGTACTGGCATCCAATAACGTGGGGATTGAGGTGAAGCTTCCCTTTCGTTAACTTTCTTAAGGAACGTGACTCGTTGCTCCAACACCCGATCATCAATTATGTATTCTGTTGGTGATTCTGAGAAATCAAGATCAAAAAACGATCTTCTTGATATTAGGCGGTACCTAGGGGCCACCATCTCAACGTACTCATCTTCTGATACGGCTCCCAATCGACTGAGTATCTCAGAAATGTAGTATCCATGGGGAATGATTTGCTGGTTTTCATCCTCGTACATATCCCATATGTCATCAATCATCAAATGTGCAAAGCTATATAAGTAATCTCCTGTGTATAACGCGTGAAGAAGATAGATCTCCCGAGACCAAACATAATCCATATCTTCAAGACGAGGGTGAAACGTCCAAACCCCAATTTTCCATAATATTTTCATTAATGGGGTCATTTCTGAAACCGAAATCCCATCTTCATCCAGCTCGCTACCAAAAACTGTTTTGCAGGCTTCAAGCCATCGTTTTTTGTTTTCATCTGTAGTGGTTTGAAGATCAGCTTCGTTAAAACGAACATATGGAAAATCTGTGCGTGTGTCGACTTTTAGAAGATCACGAATGACTGCAGGTGTGATGGTATAGGATTTTCCATCGACTATTCCGGTCAATTCATCCCCGTTTCTTGATAGCGATGCGGTCCACTGAATGACAACGCGCCTATAAATTTTGTCACAGTCGAAATTAAGCAATTGTTCCCAGCCCATTTTCATAAAACGTTCTCTGATTGTATAACCTTCAAATTCAGTTGGGTGCAATGATTTGGCTATGACTATCTTTCTGAGTTTGTTTATGAACAAGCGCTTTCTTTGTTCAGGAGGGTGTTGGGACAATGTTAATCCTGGAACGAGCAAAGGCTTATTAGGGGCTTCGTCCCTTGGGCGTTTGGCCCCCTTAATGGATTGCATCATACCTGTGAACATGAAGAATTATTCATCAATATGCATCATAATCCATCTTCAAAGATATATCTTTCAGTCACTGAGGCTTAAATCCATGACTAACATGTGAGACTACCACCATAGTCATAAACAGGGGACAATTAGTTAAGATGATGTTTTGTTTCAACTTAAGCGGACAAAGCAAATAATAATCTGTTTTTTTTTTAGTGAATATATACTATATATAAGCATATAAGCAATTTCACTCAAACACTCAAGCTGATCGTCCGCTTGAAAAATAAGCAAATAAGCAGATAAGCACTCAAATAAGCAATCCAACACACCCTCTAAAAAGTAAAAACCTTTCATGGGTGATATACATTGCACAGCATCATCTTTCATTTATGCGCACATGATAAATGGCAAAACATGAGCATACATTTTGAGTGGCCAATAAAATTTAAAACCTCATTGACTCCCAACACTAACAGATACATCATTATCTATATAAAAATGGTGCGATAATTCAATGTAACTTTAATGTCAGGACAAAGATCTCACAATAACTCTGTACCTTCTTATCTACTTAAGGCACAAATCCACCACTTAGAATATATATAGGACAAAATATCATGGCCTTGCAAAAGAGTGGAACCAAACTCGACGACTTAGGCAAAGCTCGAGTTCAGCTTGATACTTGATAGCTAGACATGATACAGGCTCGAGGTCAGGTTGAAAAGCTCGAATATACATAATATCAGATAACCAAAACACTACCCTAAGCTAAAAAGGCAACTAAGTGAGTCTAACAATAAACGATTGAATCATTTGCAGACAGAACTATATAGAACAGACATACTTATATTACTAAATAAGTTTTGTAAAGCTCTATTCAAGCCCTTATAAGCTTGAGCTTGGCTCATTACATGTTCCAAGCTTGTGTTTATGCTTAAGGTTGACCTATCTAAAGGAACGAGTCGAGCTCATGGGGCACTTTTCATCCACCATTCAGATTCATACACACGTTTAGACACATACACACAAGCCTAATCTAAAGGTTTTGACAATTTAAACCCACATGCCTACTGAAAACACCAAAACAGGAGCATGTACTTGTTCGCTACAGAACACACACTTTGATCACCCAAATTATTCTTAGAAAACACAGATTGTGTTCAAAGTTACCTTCTTCCACTGATCAAAGATTCTTCAATCACATTTTATTTTTCAAATTGGATATACGAAAGTATATATAACTTGCGAAAATGCCAGAATTTGAAGTTACTAATGACAGATTTCCACGTTAGACTCAGCTCAAGTTTGGCTTGCTAGCTTGACGAGCCATCATTATCAGGCTCGAAGTCGACTCATAAAGCACGAATATACATATATAAACGGATTTCATATATATATAACATCTACTTCAAATATTACCATAAGCTAAAAAGCCAATTCAAAACATGTAACACTACTAAAATCCAAAGATAGGATCGTTTACATTTTACAAATAAAAAATTAAAAATTACATAATCGAGATACATTTTACTATACACAAGTCTCGTAGAACTCGAGCCAAGCCCTTATAAGCAGGTGACTTGTTTGTTTAAACTGAGAAACAACCCCTTGTAAGTGCTTATGCTATTATGTGCTTATTATTTCTATAAACAGAGACATGAAGCTGTTTTATCTACTTTGAGGGTGTTTATTCAAGTGCTTACGTGCTTATATTTTAGAATAAACATTTTAAATAGACAAGCAATTTGAGATAAGCAATTCAACATCCCCTTATTTTGGACAAAACAAAACAGCTGCTTTTAAGAAATCCCAAACACCCCTTATGTTAAACTAAATAAGGTCTTCACAGTTTTTGCATAAAAAGTAACCAACTTTAGGCCAGTTCCGTATTAGATAACACACCATCAATCAGACTTTCAAATTCCGTTCAACTATGCATTTTTTGTGATATGATCTATTACAAGAAATTTGAAAGTTGAATACCAATTCTGATAATTCTAATAGTGCATTACCTAAACTAGGAATTGGCCTAAAGTTCATTACTGTACCTTTTTATGCAAGAAATTAGAAACCTTTTTACAATAAGTAGCTCCTTTATAACAATTCTAAACACCCCTTATTTCTAAGTAGCTCCTTTTAAGTTAGAGCGCGGCTCGTTACACATTTCAATTTCAAAATTATGCTAAAGTTCGAACTTGAACTCGTTGAAAGCTTAGGTCAAGCTCGGCTCGAGATCAAGTTGCCAAGTTTCTAGCTAGGGACGGACCGAGGGGGTTCTCGGGTGTTTGCTCATCCTAATAAAGCACTTGCATAGTGTAAAATTATCTCAAATATACCCATTTTTTCTTAAATGCGCCTGGTCCTAAATTTGTGTGTAATGGGTCTTGTTAAATTTTACTGTAATAAAATGCTAGTAACTTTTAGTCCCGGGTCCGCCACTGTTTTTAGCTCTGACTGGATAGCAAACCCAATTTCAGCCAGACTCACATTGACAAGTTAAACTAGAAAACCCAAGCCTAAAATGATAATTCAAACGGTAAACACAAACATTATGCAAAAAGGTAAAAAAGAAAAAAAAAAGGTTTACCTTTGTTACTTTGCTCAACCTAATAGAGCACTTGTTCTAGCAGCCTTTGGGGGGAAGAGATTGTTAGGGTTTTGTTTGTCATTTTAAAGAATGAAGATATAATAAACCAAGTTTACTGGAAATGCCAGTTCTTCTTTTTTCTGCTGAAGGTGGACAAAAATGGCAATGGTTTTAGGGAGCTTTTGGTTTGTTGACGGGTTTAGAATTTGGGTTTGGATGGACTCGAATTTGTATTAGGATTTAGATTTAGATTTAACGTAGGACACAGAAAAATATTTAAAGTTGTTTTATATTTTAAAATATGTTTTATAAATTATTTTTATATGAAGTAAGATGAGAAAGATAGAGAGAAAATATAAGTGGGGTCCACTTGTGTCATAAATCGCACCTTCCCTCTTATTTTTTGCAAACTCCCTAATATTTGGTTTAAAGTCCAAACCTAATGCTTACCAAACAACTTATTAATGTCTTTTCAAACTGTTTCTCGGTTCAGGTCAACTTAGGTTTTAAAGCATTGCACGCACTAGGACGTTCGTTGGTTGTGATGATGCTCATGTGATTCTTGGTCAAAAGTAGTCATCGCCACAGGGTGATGAAGCCGATCTTGGTTGGCATGCTCGTAGCCATGAGGCCGAGAAAATACAACGTCAATTTTTTAATTTCCAAAAATATTTAGTAACAAGTATGGTTGGTTAGCCGCACTTGTTGCGGATTGATGTAACATTTTCTCTAGTAAGTAATAAGTTACACATGTTACCAACTACTCGTACTTTTTTCCATTTTTCTTGGATTTATAGTTAAGAGCTTACGGAAAAGCATACAAAAGATTTCAAAAATACATATAAGGAAAAAGTTGCAATATTCTTAAAAAGTTGCAATATTCTCGGTGACTCAATACATTGGAGCACGTGCTGCTGCTCATATTTTTAGTAGGATTAGCTTCGTTATAGCTAGAGGAGTGGGGGCTCAGATTGTTTCTCGGCTCCCCACTAATTTCTTGTAAATCTTATGAGTTTCTAATAAAGTAACGTTTTATAATAAAAAAAATAATAAAATAATAAAAAAAATAACAATAATAATAATAATAATAATAATAATAATAATAATAAATTATTATGTTTCAATAATAAAATCACATTTATAATAATAATAATAATAATAATAATAATAATAATAATAATAACAACGGGAAAAAAACATATATAAAAAGCGTGTAAAACTTAGATACAAAAGTATATGTTTTTATAACAATGTATATAAAAAATAAAAAAACTTTAATTAAACCGAAATATTTTAAATTATAAACAGTCGTTAGTTTAAAGAATAAATGCTGCAACGGTCGTTGGCTAAAAGAAATAACGTGTAACTTCTAATGAAATCTACTTAACGCCGGTTAAAACCATGGACCAAAACGGAACCAACATTTCCCCACAGGGACGCCACTAGCAATTTTGAAAGACCAGGGACTAAACGTGTAATCTGAGCAAACCACAGGGACCATTTTTGTAGTGTACTCTTTTGAAAAGGGAGATGATTTGCACACTCTATCATATGATTTGGACACTTCAATTAATTGTTTTTGGACATTTATCATACTATCTTATAAAGCATTTAGGCCTTCTAAAAAAAGAAATACTTAAAATTAAGCATTGCAAGTTCTTAAGCTAAAAGTACAACTAATTAAAACGCATTTTCTAACATAAATACAATTACAAGTTTTTAAGCTAAAAATACAACTAATAAAAACACATTTTCTAACATTAAATACAATCTTTAAATAGAATACTTAAAATTCGGCATTACAAGTTGTTAAGCTAAAAATACAACTAATTAAAACACATTTACTAACAACATTAATAAACTGGTTAATAAATACAATTAATGAAGTTATTAAAACACCCCTTACATAAGAAATACATATTATCAAACATATTGTACAACCAACTTAAACACAATTCTTACATTAAATGTTACTAATACAAATAATAAATCACCTTATACAAATATTCAAGGCTGAACGGGCAACGAGCCAAATGGGCTCGAGCCTGAATGGGCACGGGCCAAACGGGCTCAATCCCGAACGAGCACGGGCCAACGGGCTCGAGCCCGAAAGGTTTACAACTCTTAGTTATCACTTTTTCGTTTTGATGTCGTTAAACATTTATTTTAGGGTACCCGCCGTTGCAACGCGCGGGTACCCTACTAGTACTTTCACATTAGTGAAAGTGTAAGGGTAACTGTGAGGGTACAAGTGTCCAAACACAATAAATCAGAGTGTCTCAATCATTTTATGCAGTGTGCAAATCACCTCCCTACTCAAAATTAATGTTCACCTTATATTTATCAAATTAGACTTTAATGAAAGAGATGTTATTTTAAGAGTCATTTTTAAAACGGACCCTTATTGTAGAATAAAGTAGTACCTTTTACATTCAACATTTTTTTTTGAAATGGTTCTTCCTTCTCATCTCGTAACAAGCCATTTCTACCCCACCCCTCACCCTCACCCTCACCAACAATTAACCTTAACTTACTCATTTGAGCCACACCACTAAAAACTTTATTTTTTTTTTATTCTTTTCATTAAATAAACTAAATTCATTTCATTAATAATTAAATTAAAATACAACATACTAATTTTATTTTATCAAATAAAAAACATACAATACGAAAATAAAAACATAGAATATTAAAATAAAAACATACGATACGAAACAAATACAACACATACTAATAATATGAAACGTAAATTATTCGCTATCGTCGTCATCGAGATTTTGGTATTTCTTCTCTATTTTTGCTTGTCTCTTGTGAATGATTTCGGCTCTCGTCGGGTCAGTAACCAAGCTGGCATCTAGCATGAGAATCTGCATTTCCTTCATCTCCAACGCCTTTGCTGCCTTCTTCCTTCTCATCTCGTAACAAGCCATTTGAACGTCTTTTGTTTGCGAATACTTTTCGGATAATTTCCCCGAAAAAGTACTCGTTTGACTCCCACCAGAGCTCGCCGCGCTCGACGTATCCGTCGACTTTTGTTTCTTTGCAGCTCGTCTATTTTTTCTTTCGGGACGAGGTCGTTTGTCAGGGCCGAATATATCCTCAAGACATGTAATGTCTATCGGTTCCTCGGTATCCCATTTCGGGTAATTTTTCAAGACCTCCCAAACGTGAACATACGTGAAACCTCTCGTACCAAAGCGTTCTTCGAAGCTCGTCTTTGCATTTTCGATATGATCGTGCTCATTTTCACCACTTCGACGCTGCATATGTTTATAAATAGCGTTAGATTTTTGGCAGTCGCCATTAATCCTCATCTATTTACCGGTTAGCATATTTTTGGTACGAAGGTTACCCATAGTTCGATCGTTGAACATCTCAGTAATTTCGTTCCAAAATAAGTCTTCGGTAAGGTCATTGCCCACATTTTTGTCTTGGAAATTTCCTATCAAAGTTTCCACAAGAAGCTTTTCTTCGGCCTTGGTCCATTTCCGATTCACACGCATTTGACCTGCTACTTCCAAGTCATCATCATCGTCGGCGTCTAAATCTACTATTTGGGGCCATGGTTTTTTTCCTTTACCTTTGTCGGTGATCGTGCTTTTGGTACTTTAAAAAGTGAACCGAATGGTTGTGATTCGAATGGTGGTTGTGGTTCGAATGGTGGTTGAGGTTCGAATGGTGGTTGTGACTGAGGAGTAGGAAACGTGGATGGTTGAGACGGGTTAAAAAATTGTGGTGACAACATTCGTTGAGAATGAGATGCGAATCCTTGTTGAAACACAAGTTGTTGGTTATGATAAACCTTCACCGGATTGAATTGTTGCGAACCATATGGCGATAAAGAGTATAAATTTTGCGACGAGGGGGTAGAAAGGTTTGACGATCCCCCGTATTGTCGTGATTTTGAATTTAGGAGGTTCGTGAAATAGCATCCTTCGTTTGGGTTTTGAGACATTTTTTTTTTTTGGAGTTGAGATATAGAAGTTTTTATGTTTTGGTTGAACTGTAGTGAGAAAAATGTATGTAAATGGTTTGGTATTTATAGGGTGTGTTAAGTTTATTTTGTATTAAAAAAATACCGTTAATTTTAAACAGTAATATTATTGTTTGAAAATATTAATTTCCAACGTTTCTGATTGAGCCCGAACCGTCTGATTATTATTGACCAAGGTCAACAAGTCAAAGACAGCCTAGAATCAATACTCCGGTGATAGTATAGTGTAATCCCGGGTCGTTAAAGTCCCGACGAGATTGAAATGGTGCTTTTGGAATCGTTTATGAGAAAGTGGCACTGAGGACAGTAGCCAGATGATGTGGGATTGGTATTGCTACTGTTATTTTGGTATTGACAAACAGATATAATATTCACAATAATCAGATACCAGATATATGCACAAATTAACAATTAAGATCACGTATCGGACTGGAAAAGTGGGTTTTTGGTAATTATCAAACTACAGGGGGTGCTTTTGACACTTTTTCAAAACTTAAAATTAAAAATGAAAAAGAAATTATAAAAGTGATTAAAATAATATTAAACTATTATTTAATTAATTAAACTATTTAAATTGTAAATTAAAATCTAATTTAATTAAACTAAAAATGACAAATGATTTAAATTATACTAAAAATTAACAAAAATATTTTCTAAACCTAAATTAGAACTTAAAAAAAATTAAAAATAATATTTTTGTCTTTTTGTGGTTTTGTAATTAATTAAAAACTATTTAACTTAATTAAACTAATTAAACTACTTTTAATTTATATTAATACTAAATTAACTTAGAAAATTAAGATAAAATTTATATAATTACTTAACCATTACAGGAATCCTAAAAAATTATAAAAACTCTAAAAATTATATTTTAAGATTAATCTACTAATTAATTACCTTTTAATTAACTTAAGTCTATTTTAAACAAATAAAATAAGAAAACTAGAAAATGAACAGTAGAATCTCAAAATTTATTTTCTAAAAACTTATTACACTATATTAGAACTAGAAAAATTATAAAAACTAGATTTAACCTTATAAAAACTAATTAAGCTATTTAATATTTGATATTAATTAATAATAAAGAAAATTAAAATTAAATCTAATAAGCACTAAATGACAAAATAAAAATCTGAAAATTTTATTATAACTACTTTAATATATGAGGTATTTAATAAAAATATAAAAATACTAGTTACTTAATTAAAATCTAAAAATGAAAATTAAACTTAACTTGAATTAAATAGAAACTATCACTTATTTTAAAACTAATTTTTTTTGGATTTTTCTTTTACAGGACTACTAAACACCTTAAAATGATAAACTTTTATGAAAACACTTGTTGAAATAGCTTATAAATAAGCTATGACACCCCCTTGTTCTAAACAGTTGACTTTGGTTGACTGTTTGGTCAATCTGGGTCAAATGGCCTTGGGTGGGGTCCACAATGATTAAAACAGATACACACAAGCTAAGTACACTCAAATAAGCCAGATACAACTAATAAACAACACAAATAAGCTGAATAAGCTAAATTAAGCACTTTGCAAATGGCAATTTAACACAGATTAGGGACAGATCTGATAGGCTAAACTAGGTGGGTCCCAGGGGTCCTAGAGTCAAACTAATGGTCAAGGGTTGTTCCCTGGTAGGAGGGGGGTTGGGGGAACCTAAATATTAGGTGTGGGGACCACTGGGTTGGTCACAAAACACCACCCAAGTGATGGTGGTGAGGTGGTAACTGGGTGAGCAGGGCACAAGCTTGCCCTGCAGGTTACTTTGATGGTCTGTGGGGCCCAGGTTGTATTTTCTAAAAATGGAATGAAGGCATATTCTCAAAGTTGAGCTGGTAGAAAATTTAACCTCAAAATCTCTCAGTCCAAAATAAATTACAAAATTCAGAATTGGACTAGCAACTTTGATGAAATCTGAGAACAAGGATTTTGACTTTTGACAAGAACACTCACACTTTGACTTTTATGAATTTCTAATTGATCTAACTTACTGATTATGAAGTTTTAAGCTAAAATAAGTTTATTAAAAGCTAAAACACCTACTCCTTATCAGGTTATGAGCTTATGAGTTCCTAATTTCTACACAGTTGACTGTGTGGAGAATTAGAATGAGATTTTGACTTTTTGCTTTTTACTAAACCAATTTTGTGACTTACTTAACCAACCTAGACCTAATGTGATTTAACTGAACCAGAAATAACAACTGAAACACCCTTAAGGATGGTGAGCACAGATTATCCAAACACACCTTTATATTTAGAAATTGCAGATTATCAAAGCAAATGAATGTACTGATTCAAGTTTTTGATTTCAACCTACTAAATATTACTAAGTGACTTTGTTTAAACTCTAAAAAACAGATTAATACTACAATGGCATAAGTTTTACTCTAAAACAAAGTTTGACAGTTGAAATTAAAGCATTAAGTAATTATGGATTCTAACAATCAAACTATGATTTTCAAACTAAAAGTTACTCAAATAACATTCAAGAACACAATATGAGCACAAATTGCAGACACAAGCTAAGAACTTAGAGACTTAAATCTTTAAGGGGAAAATGAAATGAGTAAAAACTTACCAAGTACTTCTAGCAAGAACAAGAAGTTTTCCTATGTAGCCTATCTTTAAATAGGCTATTTCCAACTCAATCCAGTTCCTTGATGATCCTCCATACCTGAAACAAACAACAAAGACATACACAGTTTGACCAATGTTTGACTTTTTTAACTTTTTGATTTTTCTTCTAATGTAGCTAAATTTTAAGGTCTCTAAAGCTTAGATAAGCTTATGGGAGCTTATATTATCCTATTCAGTCCATAATCAAAATGCTAAAACAACAATTGAGCAATGTGAGATATTGAACATTTGATTAAAATTGCATACGATGGAATAATCAAAGAAGCTTGAAATTTATAACTGAATTTAAGTTTACAATACAATAAAAAGAGGATTACCACTGCTTAAGAGCTTGGGTGTATCCTAGAATTTTAAAATTACAATTACACGACATAAAATAAAACTAAAATTAACTACTCCTCTTCCTCTTGCATCCATCTTCTATTTATAGCCCTCAATTAGGGTTCACCACTGCATTTCAATCATTTCCCACCTTTTTGTTCAATCTTTGGTCCACTCATGATGCTCCACGTATTTTGGCGGGAAAAACTGCTTTTGCATCTTGGTCTGATACACGCAAAGGAGGGGGTAGCATTAATTGTGGGGGGTCATGGGTAGGTATAGGGAGGTGGGAACATTAATTGAGGGGGGTAGTAGCTTGTGATTGGTGGAAAATGGAGGCTGCAAGTGGTGGTGGTGTGTGTGGGAGAGTCTGAGAGGGAAGGGAAGGGGGTAGTAAGAGTTTGACCGAAGTCAAACCATGGGGTGTGGACTGGGTTTAGTTTTAGGTTGGGCCTGGAGTGGGCTTGTAGCTGGGTTTAGTTTGGATTGGAATGGGATGGGTTAAAATAACAATAAGGGGTCCGGTTGGTTTAAAACTACACAAGGACCAAAAATGTAATTTGTTCAAAGTTTAAGGACCTGATGTGTAAATTTTGAAAAGTTGTTATAGGGACCACTTATGTTATACTTGAATACCCCAAGGACTATAGATGAAATTTTCCACATTTCAAACCTCCAGGGACCTTTTCTGTAATTTCTCCAAACTCCAGGGACTATTCTTGTAATTTTCTGAATTTGTGAAGGGTTAAACCTGTAAATATCAAATGTTAACACAAAGGACCAATTTTGTCATTTATAAATAGTATAAGGTTTATTTTGAATATTTTCTTATTTTTAAACCTTAGGGACTAATTTTGACACTTTTCCAAAGTTGAGGGACCAAAGTTGTAATTTTGTGAATTTTAACTTCAAAGGACTTTTCCTAACAACTTATGAATCCCAAGGACCTTTTATGATATTTTTACAAGTTTTGATTTACCAGGGACTAGTTTTGCAAATTTATGAAACTTGAGGGACTGAAACTGCCAATTATGCAAACTTTGTACGTTTTTCATTTGTTTTTGCATATTTTGTGTTTGAAACATATAAAACACACCTCTAAGATATTTTAAGTATTTTGATACATATTTGGGTGTTTTTGTATGTTTTGGCAGTTCATATAAGACAAAAATGATGAGTATTTACACACTCATCAGTTTCCTTCACTTTTGTCAGAATCAAGTACTCGTTTGTCAGGAAATTCATCTCGTCGTGCAAACGAGTAGGAGGAAAGTGGCGAGAGATGAGATAGGAGGGTGCAATGGCGAGCTCGGCGAGGGAAGGGGATAAGCCACATAGGAGTGACGAACTCATTTGAGCAACTGTACCTTGTGCTCTAAGCACCTTAAAAGTACTTATTTCTAAGCACAAGCACGGGCAGAAAAGTAAGCAACCCCAAAGCATTCCTAATTGTTTATCATTATTTATAGGGTAAAAGTCAAAAGTATTCTATATATTATTACTCCGAACTCATTATATTTTTTCTGCTAAAAAGACTCACTATACACCACATTTATATTAGATGATAAATAAGGCCCAAACCCGGTATGTGGAGTTGGGTCCATTAGAGTTTCATTATGTATTGCCTCTATATGTATCACTAGTTATAATACCCGTGCACGCACGGGGTTTGCACATATGTATTTTTCATTATTGATTTGTAATTTGTTTTATCCATTTTTATTTAAATTTTTTGATATATTTACAAAGGTTTTATATATTAGTATTCCTTATTGTCTAAAGAAATCTATAGAATGTTATAATAGCCGAACTTACAACACTAACATGCTAACCCGACCATTACAATTTGGCTATGAACACTAAACCCATGAAACTATAAAAATCCTACTCAGTCTCCATAGCAATTTACAAAAAAGGAGTTATAAGAATGAAACATAGATACGCACATGAATTGTAAGCCATTTGTATGTTAACCTTTGAAGGAGTTATAACAATGAAGCATAGATACGCACATGAATTGTAAGCCATTTTTATATTAACCTTTGTCAGTTGTCATAATAAACAAATTTAGAGAAAGAGCATATAGATTTGATAAATGAGATGGACGAACTATAAACCACTTCAAAAAGTAGTTTAGGGGCATGGAATTCAACTCGTAAAAAATAACCTTTATATCTCTTAGCGCAGCTTCTGAATTTTAAGCTAGGAAACTGATATTGTAAGACATACATTTACTTCAACCCCAATAATATGATATTCTGTTACCCAATGGTAATATGAATTTCTTCTGAAGTTCCTTAGATCTTTCAACATCAAAATTGTGCCTCTTTATATAAGCTTTCTTTGACGTGACAAAAATAGCCTCTTTATAAGATCTTAGTAAGAGGGGTCCTTTGAAGTGTAAAAAGAGGGAAGCTTGTGCAAGTAAGAGCCCAAACCCACCCCACATGTTGTTCCGGACTTGCTTGTGTGCCAACACGTCATTTTCATCATGTTTTGCTTGTAGCTTCTTCAGTTCCTCCTTCTGCGGGTCATCTTCAGGCATCAAAGCTAGAGGATCAGCTCTTCAAACCATATCCAATACCTGATTAGACATATTAAATACTTTAAGTTGATGGAATCTATTTGGGGTCTAACTTTATTTAAACCAACATTGACCATGAAAATATTTGGCCTAGTGGTGCATGTTCTTATAATGATTTCCTGAAAAATTCTTTAACAATTTCCATTAAATCCACATTTAATCATACTATAAATCAACTAAAGGATTTCAAAGAATTTGTACCCATCATCTGTTTACTAAAACATATGGAATAGATTAAATAGGATTCTCATACAATTAGACAATTAAAAAGTTGTAAAAGGACTTTGATGCGTGGGAATCGCACCTTGCTTTACCTCTCGAGGGATCTCGCGAGGCTTACAACCCCCACCAGGCAGTGTACCTGATCGTTGTAGTATAGTATAGTGACAAGTACCGGGGGATTGATCGTTCAGCTTAGGAATAGTGTCGCTAGGATTAGAAAACCTAATTAATAGTTCTAGAGATGAAAGATGATTATTTTTGTATTTTTATAATTTTATGAAAGCAATTAAAATCTCGAGTTTTGAAAGAGTGGGCGGAATTAGTTGCTAATCAACTAACCCAAAAACTACTTTGTAACTAATTAAACTAATGAAAATGAAATTAAACTAATATTAAACTAAGGTTGTGAGCAGTATGTGGAGAAATTGTGTTTACTTAGACTTCATTACTCCCTAGATATCTTTTACATGTTAATTACTTGTTACACTTGTATGAATGACGGGTTGTATTCCTTAATACCATTCGTGGAGTGGCATACATAACTCCCCAACTCTATGAGCTCTTATCTCCTCCTACACCATGACCCAGCACAACTATAGGGATTGTAAACAGTGGCTCATGCATTAAATACAACCAATAAAGACCTAGTACGCCTCGGTTCATGTTTCTTAAGACGTTCAAGCATGTTACCATTTGGAGATCTGCCAGTTTTCTTAAGCCTAACATATAAAATCATTCATTCAAAACAAGAATAGACAAGTAATCAACACATAATCAACATCTAGGTTTCATTAGATCTAAGCAAACACAAGAGAGATCTAGCCTAGCATAGTAAAATTAAGATAAGAACAAAAGATAAACAACCAACACATAGACATATTGATTGAATTAAGAGTATACTTATCTCAATTACAATGCAAGGTCTCAAGGGTTTGGAACCCTTGAAAAACCTGTAAAAGAGGCACCAAAATCGTCTTTAGGGAAACTTCTCTCCTTAATGAAAAAACTAGAAAACTATATATAGGAAAATCGTCCTGACGGCGTCAAGAGTTAAATCTGACGCCGTCAACTCGCCGCCATACACTTCCTCGGACGCCCTAGATCCAATCGTGACGGCCTATGTGACGCCGTCACCACCCACGGTAAATTAATCTTGGCCACTTTGACGCCGTCATCACTCCATCTGACGCCGTCACCAGCTACGGTAAATTAATCTTCATGTCTGACGCCGTCAAGAGCAAACCCTTGACGCCGTCACCTTGTATTTCCAGCTTGGATTTTTGGTACTTTGTCGTTTTCTTCACTTTATGCTCAAAAAACGTCCAAAATAGCCTCTTTTCCAGAATTCACTCTCCAAACACCTAAAATCACAAAAGGAACGATTTAGGGCAATATTTGATCAAATAAATTCGGATTCGGGCTTAAATGACCCCCTAAAAATGGATCATTTTTCGCCTCATCAGACTTATATAAACATATCAGCATTCAAGCGTATTTTAAAACAAAATATCAAAAAATTCGAATTGGATTCTAGCATAATCACATGATATATAAACGCAGGAGTCAAAATGAATGTTATCAACTTTTTCGTATATCAATGGAAAATTTGAAACTTATTCTCACAATTAGAAGATACATTAACAGAAGAAAGAAAATCATTTGTACTTGTTTGATTGTTTTATGTAAAATATTAGGAAAATATGGAATCAAATTTTAATGCAATAAATCAAAATACGAAAAAGCTGGTAGTTAAAACTTGTATTGAATGTGTTCTCATCAACCTTTCTGAAAGATATGGAGAACTAAAAACCGAATCCTAAGGTTATCAGACTATAAATCCGAATAGAAGATCAATACATTGTGAGACCTTAATCAACTTTCCACTACAGATGATTTTGAAAACCAAAAATTATTTTTGTGCGCAAAAAGCAAACCATGGCAATGCATTTGTTATTGGAGGACTCTTTTTTATAGAAAAAGTAACGAGAACAACCGAAATTAGATTCCAAATCGCTCCAAAAATTAATACAATAAGGTAATTGAGAGAAAGTGTCCTCATAAACCTTTGTAAGGGGGTGTTTGTCTAAGTTTATTTTTGGACTTATGAGCTTTTTCCGGCTTTTATATCATAAGCCTAATTTTTTCATATTGTTTTGAAACTTGTGGGTTTATATAAGCTTATTATTATATAGAAAACTTATATAAGCTCATAGGTCTCAAATTAAGCCAAAAAATTTGAGCTTATGAGCATAAACCGAAAATAAATAAACTCATAAGCCCAAAAATAAGCTTAAACAAACACTCCTAAAAGCCATGTAAACATTCTAGTCAAATTCTAGCACAACCCTATAATAATCAATTTAGGATACACATGACAAAGGTTATCAGATAATAAATCAACATAGAAGATCAATCCATCTACACATTAGATCTTTGTCAACGATCGCCTCAACAAAAACATTGTATACCTTATTAGGATGAAGCTAAACTTTATCTCTAAATATGAAAATAGCACCAGCATAATCAAACACTTTCGCAACCTCCTTTGCTTCCTCAACAGATACGAAAGACAAAGATGACGCTAAAGATAAGTCAATCATGCGTGTGTGGTATATGTCCGCGGAAACTCCAAACAACATATGCACCCACTGATAATCCAATCATGTAGAATTTGGGACCAAGCAATTTGCAACTTATCAGCTAATTGTTCAACATCAAAAGCTTGACTTTTAACTATGCATTTAGGAAATGGCTCACTCTCTCCATAATCCGCCCTTTCAATGACACAACATAAATTTGCAGCTCATAGAGCAATTTCTATCATTTTAAACCTATGTGTTAAGTAAAACGTTAAAACCGGGTGGCCTAGTGGCATAGGCCTGTGAAAAACATCACTAAAATGTGAACCAAACATACAATGTCCCGTACTTAAATCCACTCTCGAATAAAAATTTTATGGAACTTAGATCTCTTATATTAGTTCTTAAATAAAAAAGTTATGGTAAAAAAAACGACGCATGTTAAATTCAATGATTAATTTTCTGTTACGCTAAAAGTAACGACAATAACTATAAGGTTCAAGTTGAGCAAAGCTAACTGTCACTTTTATAACAAAGTTTAAGCTTATAAATGTAATGTTCAGTTCTTGTGAGATGTCTAAGAATTTTAGATTTAGTTTCCTATTTTCCATAATTCATGTCCCAAGTACCTAAAATGACAAAAGAAATGATTTAAGGTAATATTTGATCATAAAAACATGATTTAGGGCTTAAATGACCCCCTAAAAGCATAACAAATATTTCCTTATCAAGGATTGAGGTAGCTTTTTTTTAAGAAAATTGCTGAACTGCCTTCTGTGTAACCGGTTCCCCCGGATCCATACCAGAAGGTATCTGGCCTGCGTAAATGCAGGGATCCGGGTAACTGATGTACACAGCCTACAATTTTTGTACAAAACACAGTTAGACTAATGTGTGCCTATATGGAAACTATATGGAGTTGCGGTTATCTAGACTCTGGAGGAGAGCAGAAGAAGTACATATATATGAGATAACCCAAGTGCTCCTTAGTTCAATGTATCTACGGTTGAATGTACCCGAAAATACATATTGATTATGTATTCCCTTTAGCATTAAAGAGACATGTGATATGATGAATGATAAAAGGTTTTTATGTTATATTAACTATGAAAAGAAATGTGAGTGTCCTAGATGTGAGAAGCTTTTGATTAAAAACACAAATGAGGCATTCTTTTAGAAATGTGTTTTTGTTAAATGTTTTATGTACATATATGTAAGTATAAACCTCATTATTTTAAATAATTTTGTGCAAGAAATAGAAATCCTAGACTCAGAGAGGAGGATTAAAAATACATACCTTGTACAAAGAGGAGTTTAGAGAAGAAATCAAGACGTTTGTTCCATAAGGCCAAGGCCTAATCGAAGTAAGTTGAAAGGTTCACATTTTAACAGTTTGGTGAGAATGTCGACAATGTTGACTTCGGAAGATACTTTCTTCTATGGCGATGTTTCCTTTCTGGACATTGTTTCTTAGAAAATGATGACGAATTTCAATGTGTTTGGTGCGAGAATGCAAAACGGGATTCTTGCTAAGGTCGACGACACCTTTGTTGTCCAAAGTGATACAAGACAAAAACAACAAAGAAATGAACAAATGGGCCGCGTTATAGTTTAGATATATGAGTCGCGTTATAGTTTAGATATATGAGTCCAAAACCGAACCTTTGAATTTGAACAAAATATAAATTTTCTCATACATTCTTTATCTAATAAAACATACGCAATGATTCTATTTATTACTTTTTAATACGAAAGAAAAAAGTGAAACAAGACAAAAACACAAAGAAATGAACAAAAAACACCAAAATAAAAAATTATAACAAAATAGAAAATAAATAAAAACAAAAAAAGTATGAAAGAAAAGAGACATTAAGAAGACACTGTAACAACCCGCATTTTCGGGACATTTCTCTTATTCACTATTCATCATTTACTATTCATCGGTTACTATTCATCATTTACTATTCATCGGTCACTATTCATCATTTACTATTCATTGTTTTCGGAGTCAGTTTGTGATTCCGAGAAGCGTTCAGAAATTTTACTATTCATGTGACACTATTCATTCCCGAAGGGAAATCACTATTCATGATCAACGTTCGTCTTTTCGTAAACTGAGTTTACAAGTCTTTAAATTCGCGTAACCAGTTGGGTTTAGCTGCGAATTCATGTATCATTCAGTAATGACACTTGATATAGACTGGATTAGTCTACACATCATCATCGCATTAGTTACTACACGGATATGCATTATTTCCATTTACGTATGCTTAATTTGTAATTAACGATACCACTCAGTTTTACTACTAACGTATACCCAATACTCCCGACTATGATCCTAACATATTTACATACTCATAATAATAATATAAAAATTATATTATTAATTTACCCGGTGTTTTAAAACCAATGGCTATACTTTACGGTCGGAGCTTATTACTTTGTCGGTTTGCGTTATTTCAATTCAATAATTATTCCAACACCCGATTCTCATCAGGAATAATATTTTACAACTTTTACAACTTCGTCGTATTTTATTTTACCTTGTTAACATTTATTTTTAGTTAACTCGGTACCCGATAACACCCAATGTGCAAAATATCTAACTAATAATAACAAAGGGGAGACATGAACATTAATGAGCTCACAAACACCACTCCTTGTTTCCCTCCTTTTTGAGCCGCCCCCCCCCCCCCTCCTAGCCCCCCTTAAAAGGTGGATCTTGTCTAGATGATTACATTAATGTGTGTATATATATATATATATATATATATATATATATATATATATATATATATATATATATATATATATATATATCCCATTTCTCTACACATACATTCATTTCTACAAACAAAACAAACTAGCACCAAAAACTCATCTCTTCTTCCTCCCTTGTGTGTGGATCGACCAAAGGAAGAACACCAAGAAGAAACCATCAATTTTTGAAGTCCAAGTTATAATCAAGTCTTGATTGTATCCCTAGTTAGGATTTTGAAATAAAAATCCCTAGGTTAATTACATATTTTCATCCAAATCATCTCAAATCTTCAAGTAAGTTACTAATAATCTTTTCTACTCTTTTAAACATCTATTTTATATATTTTCATGATCTAGTAACAAAACATGCAAGTATGTAAGATCCATACCACTTATTACTCATTTTGTTTTTATAAACACTAGATCTATAATTTTTATTAGAAATCTCATGAGATCCACCAAGATTGGTGATGTTTAGGAACCCATGACACCCTAAGAAGGTGTATGGTAGGATTTGGTATTTGGGAAGTTGATTTGAGATGGTTTGGTTAAGCCTTGAACAAGTTACAAACTAGGAAAGTTGATTTTCACAACTATATAAAAGCTGCTGTCCATTTCTGTAAAACGTGGGAAACTCAGGGTCTAGGGTGTAACTTTGGACCAAAGAGTTAGAAAATACATTCCGAGACGAAACTATGGCCGAAAACGGGGATAAAATCCGAGTTACGACGAAAAAGATATGCTATTTTCAAGATTTACGACGAAAACTATATTTTCTGAAACATTGAATCTGTCCCGACTTTCTAGTTAAGGAAAACTGAGATTAAATGATATCTTGACTAGCCGAGACCTTGAAAAACCTAAAGTATACTTGAATACCTTCGCGGGGATATAAAGAACATAGAAAACGGGCTTATAACGAAAAAGATACGAGTATTTGAAATCCGACGATATATATATATTTCCATCAGCTTTTTACACTTATAGAGTTTTGACGTAAACTGTCTTTGCGAGACACCACTTTCACGGCTGTTTTTCTTTATGATCGGATCAGTTTGAGTCCGAGCCGTAGTTTTATGAAATCAAGATCTCCCAGCAAGCTTTTCAAACCAATTGGCCGTTTGATCATTGGACTCGTAACGAATAAACTACGACCTCATCTATATACCCGATAAACTATATATTTTGACAGCTTTTGCTATAATGAAATTTTCTAAGTGTTGAACATAATATTTTCAAATAGCAACAATAAGAGTCGATTCTCTCATTGATCAAGACCCGTATAGCCAAAAGTTAAATAACACGACTTCAAGATATTGTTACAAGGTTTTCAAAAACGCCGAGCTTGACCATTAACCCCTAACGTACAACATTTCGCGACTTGTTTTGCGAGGCCACTTGGGGCATATTTTCAAGTTATGAAAATGCTATTTTTGTGACGAAAACCTTATATTTACCGTTAAAACACCAAACAAGGATCGTGGAGTACCTTTTCAACACAACTACATGAAAAGTGGTTATTAACTTAACGAGACGTCAAAGATGTATTTTTGACGATAAACACTATTTTCAAAACTAACGAGTGGTATCGATAACATACGTACTTGCATGTGTAGCATCATTTCGTTTCTTACATTAGAAACTATCATTCATATTAGGTTGCGATTAGAGATCGTGCCTCATTTCAATGTATCCACTTTTGTCATCATAGCTATCGCACCAGGTGAGTTCATACCCCCTACTTTTACCTGTTTTTATAACTGTTTTGGGGGAGAGTACATGCTCGTTTTTGACTAAACTCAATGCTTGAATGCGCAATTGTTTACTTAAACACTACTGTTTCTTTGAAGGCTTGATTGATTATTTAAATGCACCTATGGGTATATCAGTTGCATACTTGATTATTTTTCTCGCATACACAAGCGTTTGATAAATATGCAACACACTTTATGAACTCTTGCTTTTATGCAACACACTTTATGAACTCTTGCTTTTATGCAAAACACTTTATGAACTCTTGCTTTTATGCAACACACTTTATGAACTCTTGCTTTTATGCAACACACTTTATGAACTCTTGCTTTTATGCAAAACACTTTATGAACTCTTGCTTTTATGCAACACACTTTATGAACTCTTGCTTTTATGCAACACACTTTATGAACTCTTGCTTTTATGCAACACACTTTATGAACTCTTGCTCTTATGCAACACACTTTATGAACTCTTGCTTTTATGCAACACACTTTATGAACTGTTGCTTTTATGCAAACACTTTTATGGACCATACTGAAACTTATGCTTTATTTAAACTATTACGCGGATTAGCCTAAGCCCTTGAATCCCACTATGCCCAAACTCATGAACCGTCAATTCCTGCTGGGAAGCGCGAATGTTATAAATAGATCTATTGGTGGTGACTCCCCCGTTCGGTTTGACCGGATAGGCAAACGCGAGCGTATAACATGTCGAATTACAAGTGTAACGGGATAAACACTTGCCGGGCCTTTATATTTAACATGCTTCTAGAGCATGCACACTGTTATAGCTTCGGTTGCATGAACTTAGCGCTAGCGTAATAGACTATTTTTCTATGTGATATTATATTTGTTGTAATGATCACACACACTACTCATGGTCCACAACTCTGATTTTACTGTAAGGTAAACTTTATTGTTATGACATTGTGAGTTACACAATGGTCACAAAACTCTCTATTGAACTCACAACACTATTGTTTTAATACAAACTTATGAACTCACCAACCTCGTGTTGACACTCTTTAGCATGTATTTTCAGGTTTTAAGCAATGGCACGCTACTGGAGGTTTTGGCAGGGCATGGCATGGTCATAGAAGACTCTGATATTCACTTGGGGACCATTTTAAACTATTTTACGGGCCTACTTCCGCACTATATTTTAACGATGTAAATTCAATACTTTTGGCTAAATGATTTTATTCTAAATGATTGAAGTGAAAACCAGTTTTGAACTTGTGTTGTAATACCAATTGAGTTACACCCCAGCTACATGTATGCTTCCGCTGGACCCGATTTTGGGGGTGTGACAGACACCCTTTCACATCTAGTTCAGTAAGATGTTTTTAACTCTGACTGCCTCTTAATGATCAGAAAAAAACAAACGTTCTTAACACTAGTTGCCTCTTACCGCCTTTGAATGACATGAAAAAGACAAACACTCTTGATGACCCAAACATCTGACCGCGTCTGAATGAGCTAGATTAAGATGTTGTTAAAAGGTATTTTGGAAAAACAAACACCACCTAAGTCATACCCCTTTTCAAATCCATCTCTATTTATCTCAAAAGGAGCTATCGAGGCGACATCATCAAGAATGTCACTGAATAATGGAGAATTATCTAAAACATTAATATCGTTATTCGCATCCGCTATCCAAAAAATGCATGCCAAATCTACAAATCATGTGAAGCTATGACTTCAAGCATTATAGTTGGGTATTTTTTTTTATCACCCCTACCATATTACCCATGCCATGACACCGGACAATTTATCCATTCTCAATGCATACAATCAATGCTACCAAGCATTCTCGGGAAACCATGAACATACTCATGTCTTGCAAATATATTTTGAATGTCGTTAAAGTTTGGTTTTCTTAAAAACTCCGGCATGAACAAATCAATAACACATATAGAAACTAGAAGGGGGGGGGGGTTCAATAGTTTCACCGCTTCTTTTAAACTTTCTAAAACGTTTCGCCGTTTTTAGGTTCGGTTAATTTACATTTGCAAACTTGTTGAATTCTACTTGTTATGTGATATCAATTTAGCTACTAGCAAATATAAACAAACAAGTAATATAAAGAGTAGGGAAAGAACATAACCAAAGAGACGCGACGATTTATAGTGGTTAGGCACGAAGCTCACTCCTCCATCCTACTCCACTCCCCAAGTATCACACTCGAGAGTTATCAATCACTATATCAACACACTCCTTCAGGTGGAGAAATTCGTACATAAGCTTACATAAGGTTTAACGACACTAAGCGGAATGTCGAGTTCTAATCCTAGCTAGAACCAATCTACACCAAGACCCACGTGGCCACACGAACAAACACTATTGTCCCACTTAGATCGACATGCGATCTAAGCCTTCACGCGAACGAGCATTCCCGTTCACTAAATTCTTCACACTAAGACACACTTGGATCATCACCCAATCCAAGTCTTCACACACGACACACTTGGATCCTTTCCCGATCCAAGCCTTCACACACGACACACTTGGATCCTTTCCCGATCCAAGCCTTCACACAAAGACTCAACTAAGTCCTAACCTAACCACTAGGACATCACTCTCCTTACAACAAATACATGAACTAATCTAGTTACAAGACTTCTTGGATCTTCATCTTCTCCAAGTTCACACACATATATCTCTATCCTCGACTCACACACAAGTCAGAAGTATTTATAATATTTACAAAACCTATAACCGTAACACTTGTTACGTTTCTGTGGGGACACCTATAACATCTCGAATCTTCATCTACGTCGAGAGTTCTTCTTTTGCACTTTGGGAACAGGCATTGTCTTTAACTTCTCGAATCTTCATCTACGTCGAGAGTTCTTCTCTTGCACTTTGCGGAAGAGGAAATCACTTATAAACATATACTGACATGTTATAGTGATCAAAGATAAAAGAAAAATAAAACAGAAAGTTTGTGTGTGTGTGGAAGCTCATTTTCTGAAAGGGAACAGTTCAGTATTTATAGACGACAGGAAAGGAGTTGACGGTCCTTTAAATAGGTGACGGTCCTTTATCACTAAGGGACCGCCGACCACTTTAAGGGACCGTCCCGACAAGACGGACCCATTTTGTCCTAACGTGATGAAAACTTATCTGGTGCAAGCTGAACTAAATTGGGGGGAAATATAGCTGTTATAAGTTTGAATTTGAATATATTTTCTTAATAAAACATTTTTAAAAACACAAAAATACTTTTGTTAAAATGTTTTATCAAACTTAAAAATGTAAGTTTAGGAGAAAATAAAATTCTTTGATCACTTAACTAATGACGGTATAAAGTTTGTTCATACATGAAATGACGTTGTAGTAGCTACGTGGAAGAAACGAGCTTCCTCGATTAAAAACTTATAAACCGTAACTTTACGTAACATGTCTTTATATTTTGTGATTATCAAAACATGAGAAGACCGAATAATGCGAATAACGTTTTTGACATTATTTTTATTAACAACACACATATTAAAGTTATCCAGACAATCACGTTCGGTATGCGTACCTATTTCAAATATTCATCACACGCATCGGGTGTGGTGTTGTATGCCAATTGACGTATGACGGATGTGCATTTCATAATAACACTCATACTCATTTGACCTGTAGCATCGGGCCAGACTTGAAATTTTTTAAAATGCTTTGGAAGAGGATCACCAATATAAGAATGAATACTTACAATCTTCATTAAAATAGTCGGCGATCAAACGTATCTGAGCGGCCTCACGTTCACAGTTGCTCGGGTTACGGGTCAATTGAAGAGATTGCGCTCTTCTACTTGTAATCGTTGTTGATACTCGTACGCAACCATCATAAATAAACATCGGTTTCGTCATTGACATCGGAAAGGTTGTTACGTTCTTCATCACTTTTATTTTGATCCATTGTGTGAAAGAACAAGTTTTTTTTTTTTTTTTTTTTATTTTTTGTAAAGAGCATTTGAATTATTTGTGTGAAAAATTGTTAGGTAGTGGTATAATATAAATATAGGTGGGTATTTTTGAAAAAAGAAAGAAAGAAAGTATTTTTTTTTTTCAAAATCTCAACTAACCGTTTTTTTCTTTCTTTCTTTTTTTTTTTTTTTTTTTTTTTTTTTTTTTTTTTAGGTAGGGGTGGTTTGATTTGTAATTATTTTTTGTATGTTATGCGTTTCCATCCAAGTACTGTAATAACTCACATGATAACGTAGGTCATAATGCCACCTTGCCGGTATGATAATGCTCGGTAACGCACTGCCACGTAGGTGTAATGCCGGCCGCCGTGTTATCATACCGCGACCTCTTATCTATACTACTTATAATGGAAAAATAGTAAAAGTGAAAAGTCGAGTTTTCAATTTTTGGTCATATGAAAGAGAAAAATAATGTAATTAATACTCTTATTAAAACACACCAATTATTTAAAAGTACAATGATTTATTCACATTGTACAACAAATTAAAAATATATCTACCAAATTAAATACAACCAATTAAAACACAAACCGGGTTGACCCGAGACGCTTCAAACCGGCGGGTTGACCCGGTTAAATTTGGCCTGTTTTCGACCAAACCTAGCAAGTTGACCCGGTTTAAATCGACCCATTTTTTGACATGAACGGTTCAACCGGTTGAACCACTCAGGTCGAACTGGTTTCAAAATATTATGTTTAATTTCTAAATCTTCAAACTTTTTTTTATCAATAAACTATATGTCGATATAAAATCCCGTTGCTATGCACGGGTACTCGTCTAGTAAGAAGGTGTATGATTGTCATACTGATTAATTAATACATTACATAATTAATCATATTATGAATATAAAGGTGTAAATAAAGGTTGAAATCTTTAAAGGCTAGTACACCTCCTACACGGTTTTCCCTAAAGGTACCGGATCTATTAGAAAGGGAACACATTTTAAAAAGTATAAAAAGTAATATCATTGGATCATTCAAGATCTGGACTCTACCCAAAACACTGTGATTCACCAACAAGGGTATTCTTGTCACTTATAACCCTCTTTCTATTTATCATCATACTTCTCCTCACAACCACCAAAAAAAACACACACTCACTATCAGATCTACAACACCGTTACAACCAACAGTACAATCAGATCTAATACCACCGTCAACGACACCACCTCCTTCGAATACACCAGAAACTAGTGTCACAAACAACCACCATCACCGTCATCTTCATTTTGCTGTTGATTCGAGTTATCGCATTGTCGATCCATTTGTTTTCGATATAACCACCATCTCCGTCAACAAATCAGTAAGTGATAATATTATTGAAGATATGAATTGGTTGGATTAAAGGTAAAGTAAATATTTTTTTCCGAATGTTACGTGGGTTTGTATGTCGTCATTGGGATTAAGGTGATGGGTATGCCCCATATGGGTGTTCCGGATCGGTTTGTTAGGTGTGGTTCGGTTTGGGTAGGTTATGGTAGAGTGATGACATGATTTGAGGAGGTTGATGAGTTTTTTGAGAAGTGATGATACTTTTGTCGTAGGTCTGGTTTTTATTTTTTATTTTTTATTTTTTATTTATTTTTTATTTATTTATTTATTTTTTTTTTTGTGATATGCCATTGATGAGCTCTTTTTTTAGGGAGAATATGTAAAAGAAGAGAAAAGTGTTTTGATCAGTTTGAATGTTTGATTGATGATGAGGTGAAATTATTTTTATTTTATATAATTCGTGTAGTTTGATTAGTGATTGATTTTAGTAGAGATTTAGTATTGTTTATCTATTCATCAATTTTTCTAATAAAAAAAATGTTTATCGGTTCATCAATTATTTTTTATATTGTTCATCAGTTATTTTTGATAATGTTCATCAGTTATTCTTATAATGTTCACGTGTTTTCAAAAAATAACGTTCATCAGTAATTTTTTATAACGTTCATCAGTTATTCTTTATAATGTTCAGAAGTTTTTGAAAAAATAACGTTCATCAGTTTTGTTGATATGATGGATGGGCAGTGGATGTTTGATAATTCTAGGGATGAGACGTGCTTGAGTTGTGTGATTATGTCGTTGGAGGTTTTGCTGACTAGTTATAAGAGGTTGGTTGTGAAGGATAGTGCGGTTAATGCTATTTGTTGTGGTGCTAAGTTGATGATTCTTCGGTTGTTGAGGTTTGAGAATGCGATTGAGAATGGTGAGGAGGTTGTTTTGATGACGACGAAAGGGGAGGCGATTGCATTGGGGATAGCTGAGATGACTACTGCTGTTATAGACAATAAAAAAAATGGTTCATTAATAGAAGACAATGTTTATCAATTAAAATAAAGGTTCATCAATAAAAAAATGGTTCATCAATAGAAGAGATTGTTCGTCCATTAATATAATGGTTCATCAATTAAAATAAATGTTCATCAATAAAAAAAATGGTTCATCAATAGAAGAAATTGTTCGTCAATTAATATAATGGTTCATCAATAGAAGACATTGTTCATCAATTAAAATAAAGGTTCATCACATGGTTCATCAATAGAAGAGATTGTTCGTCAATTAATATAATGGTTCATCAATAGAAGACATTGTTCATCAATTAAAATAAAGCTTCATCAATAAAAAAAATGGTTCATCAATAGAAGACATTGTTCGTCAATTAAAATAATGGTTCATCAATAGAAGACATTGTTCGTCAATTAAAATAATGGTTTCATTAATAAAAGACATTGTTCATCAATTAAAATAAATGTTCATTAATAAAAAAAAATGATTCATCAATAGAATATATTGTTCGTCAATTAAAATAATAGTTCATCAATAGAAGATATTGTTCGTCAATTAAAATAATAGTTCATCAATAGAAGAAATTGTTCGTCAATTAAAATAATGGTTCATCAATAAAAGACATTGTTCATCAATTAAAATAAAGGTTCATCAATAAAAAAAATGGTTCATCAATAGAAGAGATTGTTCGTCAATTAAAATAATGGTTCATCAATAGAAGACATTGTTCATCAATTAAAATAAAGGTTCATCAATAAAAAAAAATGGTTCATCAATAGAGGAGATTGTTCGTCAATTAATATAATGGTTCATCAATAGAAGATATTGTTCATCAATTAAAATAAAAGTTCATCAATAAAAAAAATGGTTCATCAATAGAAGAGATTGTTCGTCAATTAATATAATGGTTCATCAATTAAAATAAAGGTTCATCAATAAAAAAAATGGTTCATCAATAGAAGACATTGTTCGACAATTAAAATAATGGTTCATCAATAGAAGACATTGTTCGTCAATTAAAATAATGGTTTCATTAATAAAAGACATTGTTCATCAATTAAAATAAAAGTTCATTAATAAAAAAAATGATTCATCAATAGAAGATATTGTTCGTCAATTAAAATAATGGTTCATCAATAGAAGAAATTGTTTGTCAATTAAAATAATGGTTCATTAATAAAAGACATTGTTCATCAATTAAAATAAAAGTTCATCAATAAAAAAAATGCTTCATCAATAGAAGATATTGTTCGTCAATTAAAAAATGGTTCATCAATAGAAAAGATTGTTCGTCAATTAAAATAATGGTTCGTCAATAGAAGACATTGTTCATCAATTAAAATAAAGGTTCATCAATAAAAAAAAATGGTTCATCAATAGAAGAGATTGTTCGTCAATTAATATAATGGTTCATCAATAGAATACATTGTTCATCAATTAAAATAAAGGTTCATCAATTTTTTCAGGTTCATCAAAATTTTCAAGTTCATCAATTTTTTCAGGTTAATCAATTTGATCAAATGTTTGGGTTCATCAATTCTATTTAACAAAACAAACTGATAGTTTTGTTAAACTGAAAATAACTTGACCAATTAGTGCATTTAAATGTATTTTATATGAAAAATCTCTTTTAGTCATTTTATCAAACACTTTGTGTGCACTAAATATGACTAAGACGTCATCTTTAACGCGCGAAATCTCACTTATATCATATCGGATTTGAGTGATTCAAATTTATGGGTAAAGAATGGCCAAGAAGCTACAACATTCGTGTTTTAAGTTTTGCAAAATTCGGCCTTTAAACTAGACAAAATTAGAGTCGAAAATGCTAAAATTTTCAAAAAAATCATTACCCAATGAATATGTCAAAAAAAAAAGTTTCGAAAAAATTAAAAAGATTTATACCAAATTAAAGAGGATTAAATTTTAAAAATTATGGTGAAATCGGTTTTTTGTAAAAGTTTGTTGTTTGAAAGTTATTTGCATTTGAAATTTAAGGTGGAATTAAAAAAATGAGTCAAATAACCAAAATACCCTCTAACAAAAAATATTAAAGAAAAAAAAGGAGGGAGTGGGGACACGTGACACTAGCTTAGTGGATATCGCAACTCAAATAATGAACATTTTAGGTATGTAACAAATTCTATATACGTATTAAAAATACAAAATAGTATGTGTTTTGTACATATTTATGTCGATCGTAACTATATTTTAACTATAAATAACATTAAAGTTTAATAGTAAAAAGTTTTAAAATAAAAATTTTGTGCACTAATTTAGAAAAGCTAATTAAAATCGCTTTTTAAATTAAGTCCACATCCAATGTAACCATCAATTTCATGCCGGATTTCTTTTTTGTCATGTCATATCAAATGTCATTATTCTATGTAATCATCAAAACCTCTACTAGTATTATATAGGTTGTGATATCTAAAGAAAAATCTCTATTATAGAGATATATCTCATTAAAAAAAAAAAAAAAAAAAATTGCCATTCAAAAAAATGAAAATGAAATTACAGTGCCAAACGTATATGGTCAAACCGTCAAAGTGACATTATTCCAAAGACTATCAACTATATAGTATATGTTTTAGGCAAAAAAAAAAAAAAAAAAAAAAAAAAAAAAAAAAAGCCTTTTTAGTTGCAGAGTGCACATACATTTTTAGCATGATATCAATGGTTAAAAAATGAGTGGGGTGTAGTCGTGTACCGCCATGATATCTTTTGCTTGTTAATGTATCTCTACTCCATCTTTTGTCTTTGGAACTATAACCTTAAAAATGGTTTTACCCAAATACCAAAATTCTCTTGTTTTCCCTAAACCCTAAAATTTTCAAAACAACAACATCAACAGGGGAAGCTAAGGTAAAATCTTGTTCTTTTTAACAACAACATTAATCTTTATATTCGTATGAATATTTGAAGTGATTACAACTTAAAATGTGCATTATGTATTTATGTACCTGGTTTCATTTTGGGTGTTGTTAAGTGATGTTACATTTTATGTTATGTGTTTCAAAATGAGACACAAAATGTATGTTCATGTGTTTGTCATTGATCATGTGCATAAACTATTTCATGTAGTTGTTGTGATGTGTACTACCCTTGAAAATATGAAACGGTTAGAGCAGTAAGGGAGGGGGGGGGGGGGGGGGGGACGGACCCTAGGCGGTTCCCGTGAACCTCATAGATTTTTACCGCGCAGTTTCTTTAAAATTTGTGTTACATTTCTATGTCTTGTTTGGTTAGTCCAAGATTTGTGAACCTAGTCACTTTTGGTCCCGGGTCCGCCACAGCGGTGTTATAGGCGAATTTTGTTACCTATTGCTTGGAGCCACCACACCCATTGCGCCATCAACACGGCTTGCGTTATGTGTAATTTTTTTTTCTTCACATTCTTGCACTTGTGTATGTGTATGTGTTTGTGTTTTGTATTTGTTACTGTGGGTCCTAGTCTACCTATAACTCCATGTCACCGGTGAGGGTGAATTTTGGTAGTTATTTATCGGGTTGTGTTGTTGAGGTAAAAACTAACATGACACATCTATAACATGTTTTAGGTATCAACCGCACCTTGTGCTCTTGTGCTGTGACATGCTACCTAACTAAGTGGTTTATTTCAAGTCTTGTCTCAAACAAGTGTTTGTCTTAAAAAGTAGTACCGAGTAATAGTTAGTTTTGACTTTTAAGTGTCTTTCTAAAAAGTGTTTCTCTACTGTAGACCATGGGGTTTTTGGGATTACATAATTTTAACTTGTAATTATGGCTTTTTAGCACTTTGAAATAAATAGGCTACAGTCGTAAACTTGTTTTGTAAGCCAGGGATTTCTGGGATTACATAATTTTAACTTGTAATTATGGCTTTTTAGCACTTTGAAATAAATAGGCTACAGTAATAAGCTTGTTTTGTAACCGGAGGTTTTGGGGATTACATATTTTTAACTTGTAATTATGGCTTTTAGCACTTTGAAATAGAATGATCATCTCCCATGGACTTATTTTCTTAAAAAGTTTAGCAAATTAAACCAATAAGTACTTAGTTACCCAAACACTTTAAGCAATGTTGTAGGTTCAAGTATCAATTGAGGAAATAGGTGTGTTATATGGTGTATAAGTATTTGGATTTTTTATTTATTTATTTATTTTTTTAAATTTCAAAAATGCAATAGCCATCAAGTACCTGAAATGTGCAATCTTGCACACCCTCTGTAGTTTGATAGATGGCAATCACAAATGTGCTTAAGTAGAATAAAAGACATCTCCTTAACTATTTGTGGTGTCACTCACGTATTTAGTCACGGAATGCGTCAACGAATTAAGATGAAATAGAGTCATTGTGAGCTGTATCTGTGTGAATATTTGTGATTTAGTCTATCTATATAATCAAAACATAAGAGGGTTTGAATTTGGTTCTGTAAAAACTTAGAATCTACTTAAGAATGAATCGAGAGTATTAGACAAATACTTGCAGATATCTCGAAAGAAAAAGATAGACAAGTACATGTTTTCAACTAAATATGGTTTAGGTAAAAAATTGATTTCTAACCATATAACTAATAAACGTCATTTTTGGTAGTATTTAATTAGTAATTCAGAATGTGGGTGCGTTGTCGTTTCGATCTGTACCAACATGATGAAACTTCATAGACATGAGTGACATTCGCCTGTAACTCTGCTACTTTGTTTTTGACCCAAAAACAACACAACCACCATTGTGTCTGTGCTGTTCCCCCATATCCTAGATAATCATAAGATCAAAGCAGGACAGCAGGGACAACTAAGGTAAATCTTTTTTTCTTTAAAGCAACAAATCTTGTATGTTTATGAATATTTAAAGTGATTAAGATCTTAAAAACATAAATAATCCTCCTAATTCGATTTTGGGTGCTGTGTTAGTGAAGTCTAGGTGAGTCACATTTTTTATTGTGGGTTCTAAATTCAGAAATGTCAATGTTATGCACACAACAAGAATTTATTTTTTGTTTCACTGACTGCTCTAAATGTGTGTACATGTTCTGTCATTTATCATGTGCATACACGAATAATTGAAGCTGTGTGATATTTATTACCCATTAAAGTTTCTTAGAAGTAGATAGAGTACAGTCAATAAGCGGTATGTTTATCCTGTAAGCAGATAAGGCGATAACCGGTTTTGGAATTACTTATCTTTAACTTGTACTAATGGCGTAGTAGCACTTGTATTTAAATAAAAATCTTCCATGTTGCTTTTTTCCCCAAATATTAAGCAATTTAAACCAATAAGCGCTTAGAAATCCTAACACTTCAATCAACAGACCTTTTGTCTAGCGGTATCTTGTTGCCTCATCACTCAAAATGTCGTGGTTCAAGTCTCAGTATGTGTACTATGGTTATAGACTATAGTGGATTGATGGGTGTATAAGTCTTTGCTCTTTAAATTAGCAATCCAAATATTTTGCTAGTGTTTTTTATCATTTGAAAAAAAAGATAGGCCATTAAGCACCTAAATATGCAATGACCTCTAAGCAGATATAATAAGCAATCACCAACCCATTTAAGTTGAAAACAAGACATCGCCATAACTATTTGTGGCGTCACTCACATATTAGTCATGTGGATGTGTCACTGAAGTAGGATGAAAGAGTCATGGTGAGATATATCTTTGTAGATGTATTATGATGTAAATTGATGATAGATTCTTCATGTTCTCAGATATGATGCTGACCCGCTGTGCAGCCAAACGTTCAAGGGATGAAGCCCATAATAGGCCATTGCAATTTATTCCTGGATTAACATTGTCCCAACACCCTCCCGAACAAAGAAAGGACTTGTTCTTACAGAAACTCGAAGATATTGTCATAGCCAAGTCACTGCATCCCACAGAATTTGAAGGTTATACAATCAGAGAACGTTTTGCAAAAATGGGCTGGGAACAATTGCTTAATTTCAAGTGTGACAAGATCTATAGACGTGTTGTCATTCAGTGGACCGCATCATTATCAAGAAACGGGGATGAATTGACCGGTATAGTTGATGGAAAGCCATATACTATCACACCCACAATCATTCGAGATCTTCTCAAAGTTGACACACGGACAGATTTGCCTTATGTACGGTTTAAAGAAGCGGATCTTCAAACCACTACTGATGAGAACAAAAGAAGATGGATTGAAGCCTGCACAACGGTTTTTGGCACACATGCAGATTTGAAGGAGACACCTAATGGGTACGAGAGAGATAAGATGATCCCGCTAGTCCAAATCTTGTGGCGGATAGGGTTGTGGACGTTTCACCCACGTATTGAAGACATTTATTTCGTGAAGGCCCGTGAAATCTATCTCCTTCACGCGTTGTTCACGGGAGATTACCTATACAGCTTTGCACATTTGATGATCGATGACATATGGGATATGTATGAGCAAGAACATATAAATTATATTCCCCATGGATACTACATCTCCTTGATACTCAATAAGTTAGGAGCTGTGTCTAAAGATGAATCTGTTGAGATGGTCCCCTCGATGTTCCGCTTAATATCAAGGGATTCGTTCTTTCCTGATCTTAAATTCTCAGAATCTCCAACAGAGTACATAATTGATGTTCGGGTGACACAACAAACCACCTTCCCGAAGAAAGTCAAAGTAGGAGAAGCTCCACATCAACCTCCACATCAAATCCCACAACTACCATTCCAAAAAATGCCATCTCAAATACATGTACCCGATCCACACATGGACATGACCAAGCTCGAAAACCTGATTATCAAGCAATCATTTCAGTTTCAAAACCAACAAAATGCACTGATAATGATGGTTACCAACTTACAGAAGCAGTTGGAAGGTCAAGTATTAGGGGCGAAATGCCGAGAAGAAGAGATAAAAAAATCGCTGGTTAGCAACTTGCAAATGCAGCTGGAATGTCAAGCGTTAGAAAAAGAGCGCCGAGAACAAGAAAGTGAAAAACGGGCAGAAGAAAGAGAAAAAATGATGGTTAGCTTCATGCAAAAGCTGATAGAATATCAAGCATTTGATGCAAAACAACGAGAACAAGAAAATGAAAAACGGACAGAAGAAAGAGGAAAAATGATTGTTACCAACATTCAAAAGCTGATGGAAAGTCAAGCATTAGAAGCAAAACACCAAGAACAAGAAAGTAACAAACGGGCAGTGGAAAGAGAAAAATTGATGGTTACTAACATTCAAAAGCAGATAGAATGTCAAGAATCAGAGGCAAAACAGCGAGAGCAAGAAAGTGAAACACGGGCAGAAAACAGAGAAAGGTGGATAGTTAGCAACCTGGAAAAGCTGATGGAATGTCAATCGTTGGAAGCAAAACGCCGAAAACAAGAAAGTGCCAAACAGTTAGAAGATAGAGAAGAATGGGCAAAAGAAATGGAAAAATCAATGGTTGCTAACATTCAAAAGCTGATAGAATGTCAAGCATTTGAGGCAAAACAGCGAGAAGAAGAAAGTGAAACCCGGGCAACAGAAAGAGAAAAATCGATGGCTAGCAACGTCCAAAAGCTGATGGAATGTCAAGCAACGGAGGCAATACGCAGAGAACAGGAAAGTGAAAAACGGGCAGGAGAAAGACAAAAGTCGATAATTAGCAACATGCAAAAGCTGCTGGAATGTCAAGCATCAGAGGCGAAACGCCGAGAACACGAAAGTGAAAAATGGGCAGAAAAAATAGAAAAAATGATAGTTAGCAAACTGCAAGAGCTGATCGAATGTCAAGCATTAGAAGCAAAACGACGAGAAGAAAGTGACAAATGGGCAAAAGATAGAGAAAACTCAATGGTTACTAGCATGCAAAAGCTGATGGAAAGTCAAGCATTAGAGGAAACACGCCGAAAACAAGAGAGTGAAAAACGGGCAGAAGAAAGAGAGAAGTCGTTACTTAGCAACCTCCAAAAGCTTATGGAATATCAAGCATTAGAAGCAAAAAGCTGTGAACAAGAACGTGATAAACGGGCAGAAGAAAGGGAAAATATGATGGTTACTAACATGCAAAAGCAGATTGAAGGTCAAGCGTTAGAGGCAAAATGCCGAGAAAAAGAAAGTGAAAAAAGGGCAGAAGAAATAGAAATATGGGCAAAAGAAAGAGAAACGTCAATGTTTAGCAAGATGCAAAAACTGATTGAATGTCAAGTATTAGAGGAAACACGGCAAAAACAAGAAAGTGAAAACTCCATGGTAACCAACATTCAAAAGCAGCTGGAATGTCATGAGTCAGGGGCAAAAAGCCGAGAACAAGAAAGTGAAAAAAGGGCGGAAGAAAGAGAAAAATCGATGGTTACCAAGATACAAAAGCAGATAGAACAGCAAGCATTAGAGGCAGAACGCCGTGAACAAGAAATAGAAAGACGTGCTGAGATTCGAGCTCACGCCATTATATGGGACATCGAGAGGCAACGTCACTTGTATGAGCAGGAGCAGGATCAGCTACGGAGGGCTTGGAACCAGGGCAACGCAGTCATCGGAGTGGATGAATTCCAGTTTCCACAGATGTCTCATACTTCATTCCATCCTCCACGAATGGGGTCCAGATATTATGACCCAAACCAAGGCGATCAAATCCCCCAGGCATTTCAGTCTATCTACTGCGATATTTATGGCCAAGAAGTTAAGAGCCAACAGGTATAGCCCGTTCCCCATAGACCAATTATGTTTATATGCTCACGTAGTACTTTATTTTGGAGTTGATGATGCCCTGTACAAGGAGCTTATTTTGATTTGGGGTTAAAGATGCTGTGTACATATATCTATGACTTGAACTTCCATTGCTAAGTGTTTTACCTTTTTTACCGTTACTTTGCTTACTGAAAACTTATTAAATCTGATTTGGCGGAAATCAGGAGTGTAGGGTTTAACGTTGCCACATGGCCTTCAATTGGTTAGTCTTTGAATCTGGTTAGGCATTAGTTCGTCGGTTAAGCTCCCTTTCAATTAGAGGTGTGAATAAACCTCATGCAATTATGGGGCATCTCAGTACGTCGTTACAATATGTCAACATGATTTTAATTATCACTTGTTCCTCTTTCCACAACGTATTTTCAAGGCAATGTTTCTCTTTTAGCCTCTTCACTTATTTTTAAATCCTTGTACGCTTTGCCGTTTACTTATTTAAATTTCGTGATTTTGTTTTTGGTTTATGTTTTCCTACTTTTTGCATAATACTTTGGGTTTTTGTTTGATCTATATATGAAAACGGCTCAATATTCGATATGAATTTCTATAAATTTGTCAATCTGCTTGTATTTTCATATATTTATGTTAAATGCTAATTCCCAGAGGATTAGAGTTTCCTCTTTTGATCAAAGTAGCTTAAATCCGCTGAAGAGAGTATGCGGTATGTAATTTTGAATCTGCTTCCGGATAATCATTAGTATTGAAGTCTGATATCTGATGGCTTTGTGTTTCTATTGCCTTGTGTATGTCTTATGCATAGATGTATGAGTGGTGGTGGTAAAGATCCATATAAGAATAAAATTTCTAGTGTCAAAGACGCACTGGTGATTATTTGGTATATAATGAATTCAATGTGCCATTTAATTTCTGAACGAATCATTCTTTTTAATCTCGGGGACCAAACTCTATATTTATATTTATAAATATAAATAAATTATAAATTAAAGATATAAATAGATTCTAAACTACAAATATATTTATCACCTCTTATGAACGACACAAATCAAGAAGAAGAAAAATATATACAATTCTGCTAAACATAATGTATTACTACTTCATTATGAAAATTCACCAATTACAACATACAAATTATGAATGAAGATTATGCTCATGACTATATAAAGTTCATCAATTAATCTCACAAAATAAGCAAATATAGCTCCTTCGGATAATGCAGTAGGTGATCGCTCTCCCATCTTCATCAAGAACCTAAACGATGAAAAGTAAACCAAACATCAAAAGTTAATAACAAAATTAAGTACCTAAATGATGAATAGAGAACCAGATGTTAAAAACATGCTATATAAACGTGAAATATTTATTTTTTTTACATTTTTAGGTGTTTGAGATATTTTATAGTACATGTTTATGCGTGGACTAAAATGAAAACAAAGTACACACACTTATTTTAGTGCGAAAAGGCAAACAAAAAAAGGCGATCCCATTACATTTTTGATTCATTAGTATTTAAAAAATGTATAATCTCACCAAGTATATATGTTATTTACGGAGGAGGATCCTCTAAAGTAACTTTAGTGAAGTTAGGGAAGTGTGAGTCATTTGATTTGATTCAATGACTCAAATCAAAAGATTTTTTTTTTTTTTTTTTTTTTTTTTTTTTTTTTTTTTTTTTTTAGCCATTAAATAAAAACTCAATAGCTCACACTTCCCCAACTTCACTAAAGTTGTTTTTTCCACTTTAGAGAGTCCTCTTCCGTTTTTGACACACAAATTAATCAAATACTCAAAAGCATTATCTCATGATGTAAGCCTTCTTCTTAATTTGATCAAGCGTGAGTCAACTTTAAAAGTCGACACAAAATTAGCATTTCATAAGTATCCCAAAATATCCAAACATTATCGTTCATCTTATGATAGCTCTCCAATGTTTACTATCGATCTTTGTTTTTAAAGAACAATAATCTTTTAAATGTATGTGGGTGGTTGGAAACCAATGTTATAGTCCATCCATATTTAGACATTCTTAAATTCGGGTTATTCAATTTTGGATACCCGAAAGTTTGGTTATTGAATTTTGGATATCCAAAACTTTCGGATAGTAAATTTATTCTTAGATTAAAATTTTGACTTAAAATGCAAGTACCCATTTCCGGGTGCGCCACATTACTGTTGGTGTTTCCGAATTTTAGGGGAGGGAGTGGTTCACACACTCTCTCAACCAATCTCATTGCGCCACATCATTCCTTACTTTTTTCATCACTCACTCATACTTCTGCAGGCACCACTTCACTCACTTTTTTTTTTTTTTTTTTTTTTTTTTTTTTTTTTTTTTTTTTTAATTTCCATTAAAATTATAAAAAAAACTAAAATTCCATTAAAACTTAAAAAAAACATTACATAATATTTTTAAAAAACATAAAATAACATTACATAATACTAAAATACTAAATTTCATAATACTAAAAAACTAATCTTTATCGTTTTCATCGTCCACCTCGAGGTATGGTAATTGTTGAGCGTGAATATGCTCCATAAGATCAAATCGGAGACGAAAATGTGTATCCTCATCTCGTATCTCGGCTAAGGCTGCTTCGTCATCGGTTGGATCGGAGGATCCCGAATATGAACTGGGGAGATTGCGGTACCGGAGTCATGTAGTTACATGTTGTGCAATATCACACCCGCATAAACTAGTTTTCTAATTCTGTCTACTGTGTACGGCCGTAAGGGTCGTCTTAGTATACCCCATCTACCCTTGAGAACACCAAATACCCGTTCAACATCTTTTCGCACCGACTCTTGTACTTTCTTGAACTTTTTCTCTTGCGGGTCGGTAGGAAATTTGAACGCTTTAACAAAAGTAGACCATGTAGGATATATGCCATCTGTTAGATAGTAGCCACGCTTGTACGTATGGCCGTTCACAACAAATGGGCACTTAGGAGCCGTACCATTACGCTCGGTGAGGAATAGCGGGGATTGCATCACAACATTCACATCATTGTTTGAACCCGGCGGTTCAAAGAACGCGTGCCATATCCACAAATCTTGAGACGCCACTGCCTCCATCATAATCGTGGGGTATTGATGATCACCCCTTTTATATTGACCCTTCAATTCGATTGGACAATTCCTCCAATCGAAATGTGTGCAATCTAGGCTACCGATCATACCCGGAATGTGATGTCGAGCTTCGTGTGCTTCGTACAAACATGCAATATCATGGCTTGTTGGCCTACGTAGGTAATCTCGACCGTATATCTGAATAATAGCGTCACAAAAAAATTGAAGCCATTCACGTGACGTTCTTTGAGCCATTTGTAAATATTCGTCAAACTCATCCGGTGAATTACCGGTTGTGAGTTGTTTAACGGCAGACGAACATTTTTGTATGGCTGTGAAACTTTTTTTGGCTCTAGCATCATAACCTTCTTGAAAATACTCGAATCTAGACTCAATAGCATGTGTGATTTTTAAAAATAAACGTTTAGGCATACGATACCTATCTTCAAACACTTGATCGTTATATCTTGGTTCTTCACAAAAATAATCACGATGCAATCTTTTTGCAGCTTTGATCCGATCGCGTTTTACTGATGTTCATGTCGACCTTGCCGTATCTTCCTCCTCATCTGCGTCAATCACGTTAGCAAAAAACTCGAGACTACTATCATTAGACCACTCAAACGGCTCGTCTAACAATAAAGTCGAACCTATTCTTTTATGCTCCATATAGTTTTTTTTTTTTTTTTTTTTTTTTTTTTTTTTTTTTTTTTTTTTTTGGTTTGGATCGGTATGATTTTTTTTGCTCTCTATGTATGTTATTTTTTTTTGTGCTTTCCACCCTCAACAAACACTCCTTTATATACAACTAAAAAAAAAAAAAAAAAAAAAAAAAAAAACGTTACTCACTCCCAACGGTTAGATTCCATCTCCAACGTTCGAATTTTTCATTTTCCCCGTGCGTGAGTTCCTCACTCAACTAAGGCTCCCCGTGCGGTAAGGGAGGGCCGGCGGCGGTGTTCCCGTGCGTGAGGGAGCCCCCCCATACCCCGCACCTCACCGTACCCACTCCCACCTCTCTTATTAGAAGGTTCACCGGTCCCCTTAACGTGTATATATATATATATATATATATATATATATATATATATATATATATATATATATATATATATATATATATATATATATATATATATATATATATCCATTGTGACATTCATATATTGAATGTCAATGTTATGAAAGATAAAGGTGGTTTGTGTTTAGCTTGTATTTGGCTACAGATACATACTTAATAAAAGTGATTAACATCGTGCCCAAAAGTGTCACAAATATTACAATGTTTTTTCTTCATGAAATAAAATAAAACTAATAATGGTTTGATTTAAGATCATTTGAGTACCACTCTTTTTATATACCAAATGAATAATCTTCACCCTCCATCTTTTCTTTATTTTTATTTGATCTAATGGATAAGATTAATCCCAACAATTTAAAAACCCACTTTCATCATTTTTTTTCAAATATTAATATCTTTCAAACCGTTAATCGTTAAGCGAAAAAAAATATACCGTTACGACGAGCATTTAATTATCTTCTATAGATAAGCACTTTGATATATTTTCGACAATTTTTTTTTCACGTTTTTTTTCGTGGCCGAAAAAATCACATATGATATTACATATCATATATGGTATGTAATACGCAGTATCATATATGATATATCATATATGATATGTAATATCATATATGATTTTTCGGCCACAAAAAAAAAACGTGATAAAAACGATTTTTTTGTTGTTGAAAGTATATTAAAGTGTCCGTCTATAGAAAGATAATTAAATGCTCGTCGCGATGGTGTAATTATTTTCGCTTAACGATTAACGGTTTAAGAGATTTAAATTATAAAAAATGTGAAATATTAAAATGTTTTTAATCTTAACCATTAATTTATTTTAGATGGATGATGGGGATGAGTCTCTTGGTATGTAAAAATAGTTTAGTATTTAATATAAGTCTAATTACTAAGTGTACCAATAAAAATCACGGGATTTTTAGTTAATATGCTTGTTTGTCAAATCTACCATTTACACGATAAGGTGTCATACAATATGACCATCTTTATAAGGTGTCATACAATATAAAATAGTATAAATTTAGAAGCTAGATGGAAATATATTTAAAAAATATACAACATTATATCATATTAGCTAGCCATTTAACTTAAAATCAACAACTTACAATTATAGGGCTCTAACTAACCAGGCCACAAATTAATCGTACATTTTAATTTAACGAAACAAAATTAGTACATCTAATTTGATCGTACCTTGGGAGACTTTGTTGGGATTTAATGAATAAGACTGACGATTGTGGAGCGGCTACAAATGGTTACCTACTTACCTTTAAATACTTCACAGAATAGGATATTATATCCATTCGACCATTCAGAATAGTAAATGCGTCGGTTCACTGATAATTTTAAATTGGCTGCCTAACACCATACACTAGCTAATATTTTTGAAAATCCCATACAATACAATGGTAAATATGTTTTATAAAAGCCATGAGTCGGTTAAAAAACTCCAACCCATCCCTTATACTATAAAAATAATTTCGGTGTCATATACACCTAAAAATATTTAGAGATAATTTCATATAATACCCGATCTAAACATTAAAATGTCATATATACCTAAAATATAAGCTTTAAATGTATGATGTAAAATGTAACTAAAGCATTTTTTAGGTAAATATGACATTATAGTGTTTAAGTTGGTTAATATTGAATTGACCCAAAGGTTTATGGTGTTGACTTTTAAAAAAAATTCGTCTCGCACTGAAATACCAAAATAGTGTACGTTTTAAAAATGACTATAAGTTACCAAACACTTTTTAGATCTAGTATAAAAGTTGTTTTTGAGAAGTACTAGTTCCAAGGTTGGTGACCTCGGATGTGCTATTAGGTTATTAATGCATAATGTACATACTATAAAGCTGCTACTTCTTTATTTTCACAACATTTTAATACTATTATACCTTTTTGAAATAATCTAACTGTTAATGTATTGTTTTGATAAAGAAGATGCTAAAAAGAGAACCTGGTGGGAATTGAATCATAGATCTACTAAGTAAATCATAATCCACTTACCAATGGTAGCCTCCGCCAAACATATAACTGTTAGTGTAAAATTACACATATAAATCAATAAAATTTCAAAATGTATATTAAATTGTAATGTTTAAAAAATAGTATTAAATTGTAAGAGTGTTTCCAGAATTGATCTATACACCTTTTGGAAAATTTTAACAAAAATAACCGCAAAAACGAACTAACTTTGTATTATAGTGATCTAGATGATTTTCTAAAGAAAATTGATGTAAAAAACTAAAAGTGTAGAATGTTAAGTGAGAATTTTAACGGCTTTCCCTCCTACGAACAAACTTTGTATTATACATATCCGGGATATTCAATTCAATTTTGAATATCCAGAAAGTTCGGATGGTACTAGAAATTTCAAAATTCTAACGGCTTTCCCTTCTACAATCGCAAGTTGTCTTACATCTCGGTCGAATTTTTCATGTCGTGTTGCTACAAGAAACTTGCCTTCAGGCAACCTAAGATTATGTCTAACGGCTTTCCCTCCTACAATTGCAACCACCCTTAACGTTTCATTTCCAACAATATCTATAGTAACATATGAAGCTCCTTTAAGACCCGTTATTTCAAACTTAATTCCCTCGTTTAGCAAAGCTCTTTTAACATAACGACCTTCGACTGATTCTCTAAAATAATCCTTGGCATACTCCACGGCACCATAACGCCCTAACTACTCAAACAACCACTGCAAACACAACCAAACAAAACTTATACAAAAGTGGAAATAAATCAGTGTCGATGATAATTTGTAAAGCTCGAAGACAGTAGTCATATGCATCGTTGATGATACCGCTAACAACTTTATTAACTTTACTTTCCAAACGACGGCCTCTTTAACAATCTTACCGTAAAAAACATCACTATGGCCACCGTCTTCTCCCTCAAAAATTGGGTGACCATTAACACTCTTATCACTATTCGCACGACCATCATTCAATCCGATCTCCTTATCGTCAACACCCGCACTAACACCATCAACACCCTCACTAGCCGTAAAACCCGCGCTAACACCATCAACACCCTCATCCACACTAACACCATCAAAACCCTCACTAGTTGTAGCACCTGCACTAACACCATTAACACCCTCACTAGCCGTAACACCCGCACTAACACCAGCAACACCCTCACTAGCCATAACACAGTCTCCACTATCACTAACATCGTCACCACTAACACTAACACAGTCAACACTATCACTAACGGTAAATACTGGTATCCCTTCCATTATTAACACCAAGAAAACGATGGAATAATTTCAACTCCGGAGGCGTAGTTACCACGTTGATGGCGGCGTTGTGACGACGAAATAATTTTAACGTCAGAGAAGCCACCACTAGAGGAGGTAAGGTTACGGCGATACTTAAATTTCCGCCGGATACTCTCTTCCAGAATGACGTCGGTGAAGTCACGGGGTAACAAAGCCGACAGACTATTTTCATTTCATTTCATGGTGTGTGTGTGAGAGAGAGATGAAGGGTTTGTTTGAGGAATGAATATTTATGACATATTTTGATTTGGGAGTTTGAATTATATAGAATGGTTGGGATGGGTGTTGACGTAGCATTGTGTGCGCATGTGCCTTTTACTAATTTAGAAATTTCATTTCATGTGGTAAAAGTAACTTTTTCTAAAAGAATAATGTAAAATTCACATCATATTTGTATTACGAATATTAAAATGAAAAGTATAAATTATCCTATTTAATGTGTTTAATAATCCTCTTACTCACACGATCTTGACAAGTGTCAAAACTGATAGTTTGGAATGCTGAGAGAGAATAAGTGGAAGGATTATTAGGCAAGATCCTTTGAGTAGGAGGATTATTAGCATATTAAATAGGATAATTTATTATTTTCCTTTTAATATTCGCTATGCAAACATGATGTGAGTTTTACATTATTTTTTAGCAAAAGTTACTTTTACCACATAAAAATGAAATTTCTAAATTAATAAGAGGCACACGTGCAAACAATGCCACGTCAACACCCATCCCAACCATTTTATATAATTCAAACCCCTAAATCAAAATATGTCATAAATAATCATTCCTCAAACAAACAATCTATCTCTCTTTCTCCCACACACCAGCACACACCATGAAATGAAATGAAAATAGTCCGTCAGATTTGTTACCCCGTGACGTCACTGACGTCATTATGGAAGAGAGTATCCGGTGGAAATGTAAGTATCACCGTAACTCCACCTCGTCTGGCGGGTGGCGTCTCCAATGTTAAAATTATTCCGTCATCACAACGACGTCGTCACCGTGGTAACTCTGCCGCCGGAGTTGAAATTATTCCATCATTTTTTTGGAGTTAATAATGGAAGGAATACCGGTTTTACCGTTAGTGATGATGTTGACTGTGTTAGTAATAGTGGTGACGGTGTTAGTGATAGTGGTGACCGTGTTGGCTAGTGAGGGTGTTGATGGTGTTAGTGCAGGTGTTACAGCTAGTGAGGGTGTTGATGGTGTTAGTGCTAGTGTTACGACTAGTGAGGGTGTTGATGATGTTAGTGCGGGTGAGGGTGTTGATGGTGTTAGTGTGTAACACCCAAAAATATCTCAGCGGAAGACAATGTCTTAGGGAATGCTCCTTCATAATACAAAGTCACCGAATACAAAGAACGACCTCTACATGTGTCATTTTGAAAATACACATTCTATAAAACACATTTTGAGATTAATATGAAATCTACAAGAGTTTTACAATAGAAATAAATATGTTTTGAAAAAAAGAGTATGGAATAGTGAAATAATGCATAAATCTTCCAAAACGTGACTCGAAATACATGCTAAAAAAGTGTCAACTAAAAAGTTGGTGAATTCATAGGTTTATAATAAAGTAGTAACAGAAATGCGAGTTCAATAGAAAGTTTTGTGGCCATTGTGTCACTCACAATATCATGAAAATAAAGTTTACCTTTAAGTAAATAAGTAATGTGGACCACAAGGTTTCTGAGTGTGAATATTTGTTCACATACAAGTCAAGTTTGTATTAGTGACTACGACTTTACTCACAGCGTCATGAAAAGTATTAGTAAAGTGGACCATAAGTATTAAACATAAAGTTGGACCATATGCAAAGTATATGAACATTACAACGAATATAATGTCATACAAAGAAGAGAGATTATTACGCTAGCACTAAGTTCATGCAACCGAAGCTATGACAATAAAGTGCGCTATTATAGCACATAAAGTAAAAGGGGCCCATTTCTATTGTTTATCCTGGTACACTCGTATTCCAATATGGTATACGTTCGCATTGACCCGTCTGGCCAACTGAACGGGGGAGTTACCCCCAATAGATCTATTTATAACAATCGCGCTTCCCAGCGGGAATTGATGGTTCATTAAAGTGGGCATAAGTAGGATTCAGGGCTTAGGCTAACTACGCAATAGTTTACGAAAGCATAAGTATAGTTTTTGGTCCAAGAAAAGTTTCACATGTTTCTCACCCCCAAAGTTTTGCAAGGCAACTATAAAGTAAGAGTGGGGCTATTAACTCACATATATGTTTCAAGCACTTGTGTCCATGAGTAAGAAATCAAGTATGTAATGAGTAAATAAGTATTACATTCGAGAAATCAAAGAAATATTAAAACAAAGCAGAAAATGTTTTTGAATAAATGAATCATGTATGAGAGTAACTTTTATAAAGAGTTCGAGCAAATCGAATAAGTAAAGTGTGTATGTATTCTCATCCCAAAATGGTTTAAAATAAGTAAAGTAGGGGTTACTAACTCAACTCGAAGCAGTAGATCAAGTAACAGAAATAAGGAAATAAGAGGCACAACACAACGGTAACCGAACGACTCGACCTAGAAGATAAGGTTTATCTTATCGGTTATGACACGCTAAAAAAAATAATGATATTGAGTTTTCCGAATGATGGTTACATCAACGCGACACGTTGATAACAGATTTAGATTTCAAGTTGTAGTAGTTTGGTGGTTGGTTAAATAAAATAAACCGAAAGAATAAATCAAAGTGTAATATATACACATTATATATTACATATGAAAAATAAACAAGTATATAATTCGTAGCATGAATTATATAATAAAGATGAACAACAAAAAATAATCAAAGCATATATAATACATGGCATGTATTATATATAAGAAAGAATGAGAAAAAAAAAATAGTCAAAGTATATAATACATTGCATGTATTATATAAGAAAATAGAAAAATAAATAAAATAATATAATTCGACACGTTACCGGAAACCTCAAAATGATGAAATAAAGTGTTTTCGTTTAAAAGAAAACACATGATTAAGTGTTATAAAATAAATAAAAGAAGTTTTAAAAGTTTGTAAATTTTTGTGTTTTCGTCTTTTTGTCGGAATTTGTGAGAAGAATAATTTTGTGAAAAATATTCTATGTATAGTCATTTTAGAAAATTTCGGCATGACCCGTTTGTATATAGGACATTTCCATATTTTTCAAAATCACCATTTAACTATTTATAACTATCCAACAAAGTCACAAATATCCGTTTCAACAATACATACTCTAAAATGTCAATTTAATACAATAACGGACCCGAGACAACCTTTTTAGTTCATCAATACCGAAAGTGCACATATAATCAATAACCGCTATTCCGTATGCTCAATATACCAAACATTATTTAACCATATTAACTACCAAACATTAACTAACAAAGTTTAAAAAGAAGTAAAAAGATGAAAAGATTAGTGAAGTGATTACAAGTTAGAAGAGAAACCCTTTTTAAAAATCCTAAACACAACTCAAACGTCGTGTACTAACTCCGGACAATAAACATAAACCTTCAAAACTCTAAATCTTGAAAACACAAATAAAAGAAGAAAAAGGAGTGGTGGCGGCGGTGCGGCAACTACCGGCGGTAGGTGGCTCGGTGGTGGAGATGGTGGTGGCCGGCGGTGATGGTGATCGACGGGGTTGGGTGGCTGGCGACGGTAGTGGTGGCTGGCAATGGGGTAGATAGAGAGAGGTGGTGGTGATTTTAGAGAGAAGGAGGAGAGAATAGTTTTCTTTCTCTCTCTAGAATTTGAAGAATGAAAATGAAAATGAAGTAAATTGAGGAGGTGAGGTGTTTATATAGTGGAAGAAAAGGTTCCCATGTCTTCCATTTTCTTTTCGTTTGTCACAAGAATTCGTGTATTTACTTCGTAAAAATTATACACTTAACACGTAAAAATATAATTTTTGCAAAAGTCATCAGATTATTAAAATATCTTCGAAACAAGTATATATACGACCATATTCACCGAAAATATAAATACTATTAATTGGACTCGAGCTGTCACACGGTGTAAATTAATCACAGGGACCATTATTGTAATTTTTGTATTATTAAGGCTCATGACTCGTTTAGGCTTGATAACGATTGATCAAGGAATCGAAATATGTAGCTTCATGTTTAAAATCATTTTTCCACGAAAAACGAGTTTTTACATGACTAGTATCTCATAAATATTATAGTAATCACATAAAAATATTTGTTTATGGTTATGCTGGTACACGTCACTTGCAGTTTTCATGTTTTGTGAGATAATTATTCGTTGAATAATTGAATGTGAACAAAATGCTCAGAAAGTGATAATTTGAAAAATAAAAATTATTTTTTGAATATGAGAACAAATGATGATGTCAAGTTTTTGTTGTGGCGGTCTTCAAATGATTTTACATTGTTGCGAATGCTTTGTTTTCTAGGTTCCGTTACTGATTTTTAATCTAGAAATATTTTTCTCATTATGGTCTTCTCTAAATCTTCTCCATCCATATCAAAAATAGAAAATTACTGAATGTGCTTCTTTGAATAACGAGGAATTTTGGTAGGCATAGGAAATGCAAAACTATTTTTTCAGATGGATCATGTGGTCTTGAATTAATGTAGAACCATCACGACATCGCCTATGTTCCCAAATCATAATAGTTCATCACACGGATTCAAATGAGAAATTATGATTGAATATCAGGCTCAATATAATTAAGTTTATCTTTTTGCTTATGGTATTGCAGAATTTCGGGTAAATACGTTTTTCCATAATGAAGTCATACAATTTTTTGAAATTCTGACATCTTTATCAATGACACTTTTGTGGAGTTTCTTATCGAAACCTTAGGCTACTCACACTGGGTCGGCAAATATCGTTCTTTGAATTCGTTCGACTGATGTTGAATTCGGTTGTTGCCATTGTGGCACATCGGTCGCCGGCTGCCAAGTTTCACAAATCGTTCAAATTTTCGATCGATATTGAGGAACACTTTTTTAAATTAATATTCCTAAACGTTTAAGAAAAAAAAAGGGAGATGATGCAATATGTGTTGCCACTGTGATGAGAAAGATGAATATGAGTTAAGAGAGAGAAAGCTGAGATGGCAGACGAAAAGATGATGTAATATAGGTTGCCACTGTGGGCAGCCTTAATTTAGGTTACCGGATACTCGGATTAACTTCTTACTAAGGGACCCTTTTAATCACCAGCTCCAAAAATCTCGAGTGCATAAATTATCGAGGTTCTGCCCACCCAAAGAAATATATAAAGGAAAGAAAACTCTTTAACCTTCATTTTTTTAGCCTTTTACAATGTTAATGAACATATATGAAAGAATGGAAGGACTCGGAAGTGTATTAGATTGTACGAGTTAAATAACCTTTAGAAGATTTTTATTTTTATTTATTTATTTATTTTTAAGACAATGACCTTTAACGAATAAACCTTTCTCAATTTATATTTTTATTTTATTATTATTATTTTTTATTTTTTATTTTTTGAACGAATTACTATATATATTAAAGAGCATTTGAAACGACGCCGTTCTATGAACAGTAGTCGAGGCCCGTTTTCCGTTAGCCCAGCTTCCCGCATTTTTTTCCGGCCTGATCCAATCGGCTCATTGTGAAACTGATATACAATAGATGAAGGAGATAGATGAACACACGCTTCCAGAACTCCCTCCATCATCTCCTTCATCTATACCACCGCCTTCATCACTCTCCAGAAGGTTAGGGTTTATTGATTTTGCATTGTAAAGATTGATTTTTTGTTGTTTTTATGTTTAGATTGGGTTTAATTGAATTGGGTTTTAATCTTTTTGAGCTAAAGTATGATTATGATAATAATTTAATTATGGGTTTGAGCTATTTTAGGGTTTATTGATATATGCATTATAAAGTTTGAGTCTTTTTGTTGTTTTAGTATTTAGATTGGTTTTAATTGAAATGGGTTTGTATCTTTTTAGGGTCTATCAGTTTTTATAGAATAAAGTTTGAATCTTTTTGGTTTTGATTTGATTGGCTTTGAATCTTTTTGAGCTAAATGTTCAAGTTGGTAATCATTGAATTGGGTTTGAATTTGTTTAAGCTAAAGTTTGTTTTTGTAGTGATAATCCAGTTTGGGGTTTGAGCTTTTTGGAGGTTCAACGATTTTTCATTATGAAGTTTGAATATGGAGGCAAGTTGAGGTACATGCCACCTTCACGTCAGGATATGATATTTACATGACTGTTTTTTATTTCTTTAGACGTACATTAGTTTTTTAAGTATTTAACGCTCAATCATTGACGATTTTCAATATTGTATATGAAAAAGAAGCAGCGCCATCAGGTGTATCAGGTTTGGATACAAATGGTGGAAAGGCAAGTGTTTTTTCACAAGGTTCATTACTTGCTCTATATATATTTCGCCATTTTCTTATCAGCTGTATATAATTATATATGTATTATTATGGTTCAGGTTTGTAGCGGGTGTATCAGGTTTACATACGAACGGCAGCAGCCCAAGTGCTTTCCAAAAGGTTGGTTAATTACTTGCTTTATATATATATTTTGCCATTCTCTTTTCAATTGTATATATGTATTATTATGGTTCACGTTTGTCATATACGTGGAACGACAAAATGTTTGCGTTAACACAATATCATATCTTTCGTTTACTTTATAGGTGTCGATGTGTGACGCAGTAGTATCTCAGCCGATTCAAGCGTTTGTGCCGACTATATTCGCCCATCATTTACAGGCTGGTCGCTATCAAGAAACTGCATAGTTCTCGCCAGAACTCAGCTGATACATTGGTAAGCATCCTGTGGGTGTGGGTTTAAATCAGATTGTGCATTTCCTTAAAATTAATTGTTTCGTCTTCACACGTTTCAAGCGTGAAACTAGATTGTTCTTGCCACCAGTGTGTATTAGTGCATGCACAGAAAAAAAGCTGAGACCAAGTAGTTTGCAGAAAAAAGTTGTTGCACATGCTGGATTTAATTGATGACCACCTTTTCTGTAATGTAACGGTTGATAGGGAAGGAGTGGCATTCGACTAAAAAGGGTGGCGAAGATAAGGGTATTGATGATCAACCTGTAAGAAAGTCCTATACGTTTTATCAATATAGTTGAGGTGAGGAATGTAGCATGAAATAGAAATCTCAGTTCCATACATGATATCGTATATAACCACATTGATAAGGTAAGGTGTAGCCGTATCAACTGTCGCTTTCGCGCGAAAATAATTGAAAAGTCCACACAGTAACTCTCTCATTCTATATACTATTTATTTTCATCTTTGACGACAATTTCTAAATTCTGTTTTACTGCATGATTTAGTGTCTATGCAACAAGTGTGCCAAAGCATTGACAGTGGTATTTATTTCCATTGCAAAGAGTGGTATGCGTCGATTCCTTTTACCTGTACAACAGTCACATTTGACTTTAAGGTGTCAACTAACTTACATTTTTGTGCTTATGCCACATTACAGGTACATGTTTTTGTGTTTTGTACATGCTTATTGTTTATGTTAAGATCCTTTTTTATGTTTGTGTTATTCAATTTAGGATCTTGCTATGCTCTAAGTCTATGTAACAATCGGATATGTTGTTGCAGGACTACCACGAGGACCGGTTATTCTGGATTTCCAGTCGGGAATCATTCGTCACGTTTGGGATACTCATAGTCCTGCCAGTGGCGATGCAAGTTTTGATAGGCATATGCCAGATGGGGCTCAGTTTGACCATGTTACCAGTGGTGCGTTACATGGTAAGTGTTAGCCTTACAGTTGGGCCTCATTAGCATCTTTCTACTGTAATGCAAATAATTCTTAATTCTTTTCTTTGTTGTTGCAGAAGATAACCCCGTAGCTGGTGTTCTTTGGTTTGACCACGCCATCAACGGTATCTTGCCCGGTGAGTGTTTCCCACTCCTTCAGCAATGTGACGGCTGCTTCACTAATACAAATATTATGCTCCTCATTACTATAAACACTATACTTATTGGCGACTATAATGTTGTTGATTTATTGCACGCTCAGAAACTGAGACCCATGGTGGTTCAGAGCAACAGACGAAACATGCAACAGGCTCTTCACATGGTATGTCGTGTCAGAGTTAATTGTCATCTAAGGTTCTTGAAAAGATTTGCTAACTATTATAAAGTGAATTTTAAAAAGTTTTGGTTTATTTTTTCTAATATGTAGTATTTTATTTGCTGTGTGTTTTAGGCTTCTAAGACATTAGGACCACATAAGGCTAGGGAGTGTTTGTCTTTAGTTCTTATATTGAGAAGTAGGTTGAAGTATGTGTTGACGTATCGTTAGGTATGCAATCTGTAAGTTGCGAATGAAAGAATGATGTTTAAACTATTATGCTGGCATCTTCTTTGTTACATATGTTACTGTTATGCTTAAAAATTTGACGTAGATAATAACAAGAAAAAAAAGATTAGGCCGCAACGCGGCCGACCGGTGCCATACTCTTTTATATCCAATTTCTAAGGGTGTCAGCACAATGACCCAAGTGTTTAGTACTTCTTTGGTGTTACTTTATTAGCCCAAGTTTGTAAATTTGTAGTCCATGTGCGAAGTAATAAATTTAAAGTAAACGGTGGTGGAAACTGTTTTCAATCACAGACTGGAACCTCATTAACTTAACAGTTATTTGTAGGTGCACTTTAGGTCTACAATAAGGACAGTATATGAGTTACACGAGTAGGTGTCTACAATAATGGAATAAATTTTGATGTTTGGATGTAAAAGAGGGGTTATTAAAACAATATTTGTAATAGATAAAGTTAATATTACTAAGAGTGCGTTTATTTATTTATTTATTTATTTTTTCACAATCAGACGGTTATAAATTGATATGGGTTCAATGTGAGTCATGCTCTGTTAGAAGTTTTAAATGGGGAGAGTGACTTTTGCTTTGCCTTTGTGTTACAGACACAACAACAGATTTGTGTGGACTCAATTAAAACAAACATTATTATATAGCAATGACCTACTCCCTTTAGCAGACAGATCCTCAAAAAGAAAAAAGAATCCGACGCCTAAGAGGTGGAAAAAATGACCCGCTTGAAGAAGAAAACGAGGTCTTCTAAACATTCTCATCTGACTTTTCTAAAAATTTAATTCATCGATTGAAAAGAAAAAAATAATCACTTAACGAAAGGGTCTTCTTCTAAAACGCTCAAATTAGATCGTCAAATGACACCATAATTTGTTTGTTCAAGGAGCAGTCATCTTTTGGTGTCTTTTCATTTTTGTTTGGTTTTTTTGATGGTTTATTTAGGTTTGGAGTATTTTATGTGTTTGTGATGTGGGTGTATTTTGATATCGTTCGTCATTATATTGATTTGTGCTTCTAGCTTCTTGATAAAAAATATCATATGAAATTGTTGTTAAAAAAAGAGAAAAAGTAATAAATAAATGTCTGAGAGGTTGAAGTATTTTGCTCACTTTCGGTGAGTGATTATATTGGGATGACGACTATGCGTCTTTTTGTAATTGCGTCTATTCATTACGTAATGAAATGGTTTTATGTTGTCTAAACAAAAATGGGCCATTTTTGTACACTTAGGTCTTCATGGATTTTTTTTTTTTTTTTTTTTTTTTTTTTTTTTTTAAGGCAACAATTTATAAAACCCACAAACAACAAATACAAAGACTTCATGGATTTCTTTGAAGGAATTATGTATCAACCAACACACTAATAAACACATGGTTCGCATCTACATTCAATTAGAGCTTCATGGATTTCTTAGGTGAAGAAAAGCTTTTCCTTTAATGTGTTATAGTGAGAGGGAAAAAAAAAAAGAAAAAAAAATATTTTTTTTCCAAAGTTAGCGGTAAATAATTAATTTCTACAACTAGTGCTCGGAGTTGATTAGGAATGGCAACGGAGCGGAGAATGTCGGCGATCGTATTTCTCAACCCCATCCCCGTTTCGATTATTTTGTGTATTTTATGACCATTTTATCCTTACTTTTTTCAAATCTTGAAGGGTAAAATGATCATTTTACATTGTTGAATAGTCACAAATTACACATAATAATCGAAATTTAAAAGTTCAGTACACACAATAAAAAGGAAAAAAAAGTTCAGTACACGCAATAACAAAAAGCGACAAGTATAATACATTTTTCAAGTAATTAACTCTAGATATTAAGACAACAAATATAATATAACAATAAGTGCATGTGCATTGTATATGAGTATCCGAACAAAACATTGGTTAAGTAACAATCATACTATATTATAATGGAGGAAGGCCTACTATTAATAGAAATACTTAAATTAAGCAATACAACTTCTAAAATTATAAGTATAACAACCAATGCTACTTATAGAAATTCCCCTCATATTTAATTCTAACATACAATTAATAGTAACATTAATACAATAAATAAATCATTATATACATTAAATACAATTAATTATCTGTTCAATAAATACAATTAATGCACTTATTAAAACACCCCTTACATAAGAAATACAAATTATCAAGCATATTGTACAACCAACTTAAACACAATTCCTGCATTAAATGTCACTAATACAAATAATAAAGCATATTATACAAATATTCAAGCCCGAACGGGCAATGGGCCAAATGGGCTCGAGCCCGAACGGGTACGGGTCAAACGGGCTCGAGCCCAAACGGACACGAGCCAACGAGCTCGAGCCCGAACGAACACAAGCTAAACGAAATTTTTGATATCCGTAAATTTATTGTCAAAAAGAACATAATAAACTAAAATATGTTCACATATTTTACAAATCAAGCAAACTACTAAACAAAAAAAATAAAAATAAATAATAAATAAAATTATACAAACAAAGCAAAATTTCATCAAACTTTTGCTTTAAAAAACTAATCAGTAAATCTATTGCCAAAAAACGTACAAATAAAATAAATTATTAGCCGAAAAAATTAAATTACAGGGTGCCCGCAGCTGCATCGCGCGAGGACCCTGCTAGTATATAATAATTAATGTTCAATGTTTATGCTTTTTAAGTTGTTTGATCATTTAAATATCATATATGCATATATATTATTACATGTCACTGCTCGTAGAAATATAAATATAAAAGTGAAAATTGTGTGGTTATACATATAATTTTCATATATTTATATATTAAAGAGATCGGGGTAGGGTTTAGGGATTAATGTTATCTATATCTCCGCCCCATATCCGGTTACGTAATTCGGGAATTCCACGTCCCCGTCCCTATCCCTGGTAAAATCCGGGATTCCCAATCATATCAGGTTTGAGGATCGAGTCCCCATCAAGTACGTTTTTTTTTTTGTCATCCATAGGTATCACACATATTAAGATTGATTACACGGGTTAATGAATTAAAAAGAAAAAGGAAAAAAAAAGTTTTTCTTTTTACTTCCGGTCGTCTAAGAATTAAATGAAGACCGCCGGTCGCCCAAGAAGTTTGAATTATTTTATTAATATATGAAATTTGACATTTTTCGTAAAAAAACAAAATATAAGTCGTCTCAAATACATGTGGCCTCAGTCGTCCAAGAAATTAGCTAAAATAGTATCTTATACATATGCACTTTTGTCTTACACAACTAGTACTTGTGTAGAGACACTTGTCAAAAATTTGATGGAGTCGCTCAAGCTCAATTAAAAGAAAAGGTCGTCTCGAGGTATTTTGGAAAAAAAAGAAAAAGAAATAATAAAAAGAAAAATAATAATAATAATAATAATAATAATAATAAAAGCATCTAAGGTCACCATGATAGAATTTGCTCTAAGACCACCCCAAACCTCACACCACTTTACTTATTCACACAGCGTTACATCAGTTTTCTCTCTCCTTCATCACCATCTCACTTTTCACTCACAACCATCTAACACCATTTCAACTTTCAACACATTTTTTATTTATTAAAATAACCAATTTTATAAAAATGTCCCCAATAAATATCCAACACATACTCACAATCTAAATAATTAAAAAAAAAAAAAATCATTTAAGGTCACCATGATAGAATTTGCTCTAAAACTACGCCCGAACCTCAACACCACTTCAGCTTTCACACAGTTTTCACACAGCGCTATATCAATTTTCTCTCTCCTTCACCACCATCTCACTTTTCACTCACTACCATCTAACACCACTTCAACTTTCAACACATTTTTTTTTATTTATTAAAATACCTAATTTTATAAAAAAAAATATACCCAATAATATCCTACACATACTCACAAACTAAATAATAAATAATAAAAAAATCATTTAAAGGCCCACATTTCACAAATAACAAATATACATCTAAGGTTACCATGATAGAATTTTGCTCTAAGACTACCCCGAACCTCACACCACTTCACTTTTTCACACAACGCTATATCAGTTTTCTCTCTCCTTCACCACCATCTCACTTTTCACTCACAAATATCTAGCATCATTTCAACTTTCAACACATTTTTTACTTATTAAAATACCTAATATTATAAAAATATACCCAATAAATATCCTACGCATACTCACAAACTAAATCATTTAAAGACCCACATTTCACAAATGACAAATATACCAGTCATGAGCGATAGTGAATTCTAGAGAGGCGTAACCGGTAGATTCTAGGGCGTAGCCGAGCGACTAGTGGAGTGGCCAAGGAGGCCTACTATGTAGATACTGGATTAGTAAACGGTGAAATCCCCAAATCAAAATTTTATTCTTGTGCCGTTTTCTCCTTTGGCATACATTTCTATTGAAACTGCACCCTCTTATAGTCGATAGTCTTGAACTTTGCAAGCGAATAGTTTTCAGCGATTTTTCAAATTTTTGTAGTTGATTTTCAGTGGTGGCTGATGAATTCTTGTTCAGCATAATAGGCAAAGAGTTTCAATATTAATTCATTTATAGGATAAAGATGGTCATTTTTCTTTTCATTCAACTACTCTTCAGCACAACAAAAGAAACAGTAGTAACTATAAATTCACAACTTAACTCACTGATAGACGTTTCTCATATTCAGGGTTAAAAAAGTATTTGATGTTTAACTTCATCAGAGACTTTTCTTAGCTAACTCCAAACGTATCCATAAGTCACGCCGTTGTAAACCATGACAGACAAATGAAAAGAAAACGATTTTGAGATTGTTAAACACGAAATGCACACACTAGCCTCTTCCCTAAAGTAAAACTACTTATGGTAGACCAAATCATAGTTCATTACGCATGGCAGGGATCTAGTCAAACACAATAAGCTCCTTATACATGCATAATCAGCCTATAATGGGTTATACCTGCCTGCTCCTAACATCGTGGGCCATAGATATCGCTGAAGAGAGGCTTGAACTCCTTTGGGATCTCATCACTTTGGGTTGGGTCATAATATCTAGAACCGACACGTGGTGGATGGAATGAAGTACGAGAGATCTGTGGAAACTGAAATTCATCTACTCCATTAACACTGTTACCTTGGTTCCAAGAAATCCGTAGCTGAGCCTGCTCCTGCTCGTGAAAGTAATGTTGCCTCTCGATGTCCCAGATTATAGCGTGAGCTCGGAGTTCTGCTCGTCTTTCTATTTCCTGTTCTCGACGTTCTGCCCGTCTTTCTATTTCCTGTTCTCGATGTTCAGCTCGTCTTTCTGATTCTTGTTCTCGACGTTCTGCCTCAAATGCTTGACATTCTATCAGCTTTTGTATGTTGTTAACAATAGACTTTTCCCTTTCTTCAGCCTGTTTTTCTATTTCTTGGCCTCGTCGTTCTATCTGCTTTTCTATGTTCGTAACTATTGTTTTTAGTTCACTGTGTTGTTTCTGAAAGTGAGATATAATCAGGTTTTGTAGCTTGGTCATGTCCACACGTGGATCTGGTACACGCATCTCTGGTGGCTTTTTTTCGAATGGTGGTTGTGGAGATTTTCGTGAAGCTACTCCTGGTTGCACGTTCTTTAGGAAGGTCACTCGTTGTACCTTTTGCAAATCATCAATTATGTATTCCGTTGGAGATTCTGAGAATTTGAGTTCAGGAATTGATTCCCTCGATATTACACGGTACTGTGGATGGACCACCTCAACATATTCATCTTTAATCACAGCTCCTAATTGATTAAGTATCTCAGAGATGTAGTATCCATGAGGAATGATTTGCCGATGTTCATTCTCATACATACTCCATATGTCATCAATCATCAAATGTGCGAAGCTATATAAGTATTCACCCGTGAATAAAGCGTGAAGGAGATAGATCTCATGGGCCCCGACATAATTCATGTTTTCTGCACGTGGGTAAAACGTCGAGGCCCCTATTAACCACAAAACTTTCGCTAGTGGGGTCATCTTTGATCTCAGATACCATCCATTCGTAGCCTTTGCATCTTCATGTGTGCCAAAAACTGTTGTGCAGGCATTGACCCATCTTAATTTGTTTTCATCTGTGGTTGTTTGGAAATCTAGTTTGTTGAACCAAGCATAAGGCAAATCAGTGCGTGTGTCAACTTTGAGAAGATCTCGAATGTTTTTGGGTGTGATTGTATACGATTTTCCATCAACTATACCAGTCAATTCATCCCCATTTCTTGATAATGACGCGGTCCACTGAATGACAACACGTCTATAGATCTTGTCACACTTGAAATTAAGCAATTGTTCCCAGCCCATTTTTGCAAAACGTTCTCTGATGGTATAACCTTCAAATTCTGTGGGATGCAATGACTTGGCTTTAGCAACATCATCGAATTTCATTAAGAACAAGTCCTTTCGCTGTTCAGAAGGGTGTCTGGACAATCTTAATCCAGGAATAAAATCTAAAGGTCTATTACGGGTGTCGTCCCTAGGTCGTTTGGCTCCATTCCGGGACTGCATCATATCTGTGGAAACATAGAATTTTTCAAAACAATATGAACTACATTAATTATCATACGTATATGAGTGTAAATTAAGAAAAGAAACTCACTAGAATTATTATGAATAAATTAAATTCGTAACAAAAGTAACTAATCCATCCAGTACCTGTATACAAGTTTATTTTCATCCAATCATCTGAACACACATTAGTCAAACTAGGTGATATATAACATCTTCATAGATTAGTTAGTGGGAATGCGGGATTATTCTTATGTAGCAAAAACAAGCTCTTTCTGGCATTTAGATGAAATTATAAGTTAAAGCTCTAGAAAGTTTCTAAGGGCTTTTGACAAGCTCACCTTTTGTGGCGGCTTATATGGGAGGGCTTGGACTTATAGGCTTATATGGTCATTTTACGCTAATCGAAACACCTTAACTTATCAGCCTTAATATGATCACCTTATCCACACACTCAGCAAAGACTAATGAGGTTATACATTGCAAGTCAAAAGCTACATACTGATATTAAGCTTATGCCAACAAAAAATCAAAAATACTCTTTGATAAACAATGCCAAGCAACCTCTAAAATCATTAATCACTTCAAATATTCATAATCATGCATGATTGTTTTGTTTATGTTAAAAAGGGAAAAGAAAAAAAAGAACAGTTTACCTTGGTTGTTGTGCTTTGAATCTATGCTTTACTCACTTCCAACACTTGTGCTTTTATTATTTTACTTTCAACAAACAATGTAGCATAGCGGAAAATGTCAAAGGCTACTCCCATATTTTGAAATTTGAATTACCAATAAAATCCCAACATAATCGCGTGAATATATTTACTAATTTTAACTTAAGAATATTTGATCCTTTCACGATTTTTACCAAATGTGAGCCTATACATATCTTTTTTTATTTTTAAAATGTACACCTGCTAGATGGATGTGATGTTTTCTCTTAACATAAGTTACGAAAATGTTGTTTTCTGCTTTCCTTTGTAAAGTAAAAAAAAGAAAAGAAAAGCCTTAATTACGATATCAATAGGGGTTATGATATAGTTAGAATGTAAGAAAGTTAAAAAATATAAAAAGCCTTTTTATTTTTTGTCAGCTTTGTTTTACTATTTTTATTTCTAACTGATAGAATATTGGAATCTAATTGTTGCGATAAAAAAAAAAAAAAAAAAAAAAAAAAAAGAAAGAAAAAGGAAAGAAAAAAAATCTTCAAAATAAAACTCATGAACAACGTGATCTAACATATAAACAATCAAGGAAAACTAACTAACATTGTGATAACAAAAATAGAAAAAAGTTAACAAAAAAGAAAACTGATAAATAGTGTGATCTAACTAATGAACATTATAATGTTGTTAATCAAAGAAAACGGATAAACATTGTGATAACAAAAAAAGTTCTTCAAAAAGAAAACTGATAAACAACGTAATCTAACTAATGAACAGTCAAAGAAAACTATGAGCATTGTGATAACAAAAAAAAGGAAAAAGTTATTCAAAAAGAAAACTGGTAAATAACGTGATATAACTGATAAACATTGTGACATTGTTTATAAAAAAACACTGATTAACATTGTATTAACAAAAACAAAAATAAAAAAAATAAAAAAATAAATAAAAGATAAAAAAATAGCGAACAACGTAATATGACTGGTGAACATTGTGATGTTGTTAAAAAAACTGATTAATGTTGTGATAACAAAAAAGAAATATTTCTTAAAAAAAAAAAAAAAAAAAAAAAAAAAAAAAAAAACTGATGAACAACGTAATCTAACAGATGGATATTGTGATATTGATCATAGTGAAATCAAAGTTAAAGTTCGTCATATCAAAAGATAGATCTTTATAAGAATTACTCCCTCCATCTCGAAATTATTGTTCATAATTCCTTTTTTGGATGTCTCAAAATAATTGTCCACTTTCTATTTTAAATAAGAAAGAGAATTTAGTGGAAGAATATTATATTAGAGAGGTTAAGAATTATAGCGGCCTCACTTTTATTAAACATGGTTATTTTTGTCTCCTGACAATAATTTTGAGATGGAAAGAGTACTAAAACATTATTAGAATTACTTTGAGGGTCTAAAACTAACAAAATTTCATTGAGACATTTCATCAAAAACATTAAAGACATTTTACTAAACACTTTATTTTGAATCTTTTAGAGGAAAAACTTGAAACAACAATGAAAAATGAAGAGTTAATGATGAGTTTATGTTTACTGATCTAAATTTGAAATAAAAACATGAGAAAGAAAAAATGAACAAACCTACCATGTTATTCAAGATGTTAGATAACGAATTGAAAGAATTAGATCTTAAATTAGTGTAATTAAATCACGTATTGAAATGTCGAATTGAGGTATCGTATCATGTTTAAGAAATTAAGAATGAAGAAAGTAGAACGTGGGAGAACGAGGGAAAGATGAGGGGAAAAGAAAAGATAATGTATGTGTAAAAAGATGTGACCTTTTTTTTATTAGAAAAATGAGTTGTTTGAATTAGTCTTTTTAAAAATTAGGAACAACTAGCCGTTTCTTTGTTAAACGACCGCTAAAAATCAAAAGGGAAAATTGTCCAGAAATGCATCTAACTTGTCACCTTTTGCTTTTGTATACCATGAACTTTTTTTTATCCTATTGTAACTACAAACTTTCTTAATTTTACTATTGTATCCTAAAATTGCCTATTAGCTGACGTGGCATGTATTAGTGTCCCTAATCACCTTCACTTAATCACCTTCCACATAAGCTAATAGGCAATTTTAGGATACAATAGTAAGATTAAGAAAGTTTGTAGTTACAATAGGAAAAAAAAAGGTTCATGGTATACAAAAGCAAAAGGTGACAAGTTTGATGCATTTCTGGACAATTTTCCCAAATCAAAGTACTCATCACTATTTTGCCAAACGATCACTAAAAATCACAATGCTCATCGCTCACCGCCCCAAAAAACTTCACATTTCTCCGCGCCAAACATACACTTATGGATTACGGAAAGGAATATGGATTACGGTTTGATTACTCAGAGACATCTACAAAATTAGCAAACTTAATTTAGTATGTTTGGTACAAAACAATTTTATAAACTAATTACCTCAAGTTTCAAAATAAGCTTAAAAGTTAACATTAAAACTTAGGTAATTAATTTATAGAAGTGTTTCATTATACTGAAGATGCTAAATTTATCTTTTGCTTATTTTGTAGATGTCTCTCAAATTCTCAATTATCAAACCGTTGCTCACCATCCTTTCCGTGCTTTGTTCGGCACCGAGAAATTGAATGAGTCTAACTTTATGTAATCGTATCGTGACGTAAGGCTTGTCATGAGTTGCGAACGAAAGTTGAGTCTGTTCATAAATGAGCCACTTTCATCAAGTGCAAATTCAATCTTTTAAATGATGTTGGCGGATAAACAGAAATGTGTTGCTTCGTATCGATTTTTTCTTTTATTATTTCTATCGCGCTACTTCTATCGGTAGTCTCATAACCGCATTTGAATTTCAGTTAGCAAAGAGACATTCATAAGAATTCAAATGCTTAATAATATCTAAACCATAGTTCCTAGTACTACCAAACACATAGGCACCAGTGACGAAGCCAGGATTGTTTAGCCGGGTAGGCCAAAACACAAAAATTTGGAAAAAAGATACCAACAAAAAAAAACTATATTAAAGAGTCTTACAATAAGAGTTTTTCATTTCAAGCGTGCACGACGCTTTCCAACATCATTAAAATCATCTAGAACACTATCTAAACTAAAGGTATCTGCAATTTCCTTTTCAATATAAAGTACTAAATTATCTGAAAGAAACTCATCACCCATTTTATTACGTAATTTGCTCTTCACAATTTTCATGGCTAAATAGTTAACCATTAAAATGCTAAACCAGTAAACCCTAACCAAATATACATATTTAGAACAAGCAAAACATTATTATTAATGAAGAAAGGTCAAACTAATGTCTAATGAGTAACATACCTGATGATTTGAAGATACTATATGAAATTAAGGATTTAAAGTCTTCTGTCTTCAATGGTGGATGATTGGATTTGGATCTAGAATTGTGGTTCATAAAGTTAAAGTGGTAACTGTTAGTGTTAAGTGTAGTCAATGGTTTGATTTTATAACTTTACCAATTTATCAATATAGAATGAGTATTTGACTTTGATGAATGACGATATAGATTCTCAGTTTTCTAAAACCAAATTTTTTAAACTTTTTGATAATTTGATTGCCTTCATGGGCTGAGCATATTTTTTTTTGGGTGGGCCAATGCATATTTTCTCTACAAAATACATTGCAAAATATATAAACTAATAATAGCTATAGAAAAGTTGGGGTTGGCCTTGGCCTACCCAAGGGTCAATGTGGCTCCGTCAATGCACATAGCATCATCGCCTTAAAACAAAATACGTACAGTAAGCTCCTTGTACATGCCATCATCAGCACCCAAACAAAGTACATGTAATCTTACCAACATTATCAGTCTATGGACTATATATGGGGAATGGGTAATACCTCCGGGCTGCTAACGTCTTGGGCCAAAGATGTCGCCGTAGAGAGACTGAAACTCCTTTGGGATCTCATCACCTCTGGTCGGATCATAATATTTGGACACAACACCTGGAAGATGGGAGGAAGTATGAGACATTTGCGGAATCTGAGATGTTATCCGGTTCCAATCCGGACCGGTTCAGCAGTCAAAGTCAAAGAACCGGATCCGGTTCCAATCCGATCCGGTTCCTTTCGGATCCGGGGTCTAAAAACAGGGACCGGTCTACCCGGTTCCGGATCGGTTCCAATCCGGTTCGGTCCCAATATCCGGTCGGACCGGTTCCAAAGATCCGGTGCTCTTTTCTTCACAGTGGGCTTCCCGATTGTTATGATTCAACTAAAATCATCAATGGTATTTATAGGAATGTTTAGGAGGTTAAAATGGGATAAAAGGGGGGACAAATCCGTTGGAAAATGGTCAAAAACCCAGAAAAACGGCTATATTGCCGTTGGAAAGCTGCTACTGTGATGAATATGCAGAATAAAAATGAACTGTTGGATCCGGTTCCTAGGAACCGGATCGCGAACCGGTGATGAATTATCCGGTTCCGAACCGGTTCGAGTAGCAAAAACCTAGAACCGGACACGATCCGCCGGATATTATGGGAACCGGACCGGATCTTGCCAGAACCGGTGTTGACCGGATTCAGTTTCGGATAATTATCCGGTTCCGGTTCCGGAACCGGTTCGCTTGGCTACCTCTAACTCCATGCACACTGTTGCCTTGGTTCAAAGAGACACGTAGCTGAAGCTGCTCCTGCTCATGAATGGACCGTTGCCTTCCGATTTCACAGATTATAGCATGAGCTCGGACTTCTGCTCATCTTTCTATTTCTTGTTCTTGACGTTTTGCTTCTAAAGCTTGACCTTCCATCTGCTTTTGTATGTTGTTAACCATTTCTTCTGCATGTTTTCTTATTTCCTGTTCTCGATGTTTTGCCTCTAATGCTTGGAGTTCCATCTGTTTTTGTATGCTGGTAACCATTGTTATTTTAGAAATAGAGAAGATTGCTTGTTAATCAGGTTTTCGATATTGGTCATGTTCACGAGTGGATTGGATGGTGGTTGTGGGATACCTGGAGGCTCAACTGGAGCTTCACCTTCTGTGACTATCTTTGGGAACGTGATTCGTTGCTGCTTCGTCTGATCATCAATTATGTATTCCGTTGGAGATTCTGAAAATCTGAGATCAAGGACTGATCCCCTCGATATTAAGCGGTTCTGCGGGGTTACCACCACAACATATTCATCTTTAGACACAGCTCCTAATCGATCGAGTATCTCTGATATGTAGTTTCCATATGGAATAATTTTTCTATGTTCTTTCTCATACATATCCCAGATGTTATCGATCATTATATGTGCAAAGCTATACAAGTATTCTCCTGTGAGTAACGAATGTAGAAGCCAGATCTCCTGGGCACGGACATATTCCCTCTCTAGAACACCTTGGAGAAATGTTGAGGTGCATATTCTTGACAAAATTTTGACAAGCGGGGTCATTTTATGACTACTATACCGTCCTTTATAATACGGTTTGGCATCTTCTAGTGTTCCAAACACAGTTTTGCAGGCTTCAAGCCATCTTATTTTGTTTTCTTCCGTGTTGGGTTGAAAATTATTTATGTCATAATGAGCATATGGCAAATCTGTGCAAGTGTCAACTTTGAGAAGATCACGAATGACTGCAGGTACCTTGCTTCCAAAACCCATGATTCTAGAGTCTTGGTGGTTGGCGGCGGTGTTCACCGGCGTCCTCCTCCCAAGACGCTGGGAGGATTCTTCGGTTGCCAATACCCTAAAAGTCAAGAAAACCGATTTTCCTATAGTAAAATTCAAAGATTTTTGGTCATCGTTTTATAGAAAAAGCATAGTTTTTCCAAACATTATTCAAGTGTAAATTAAAATTACATGGATGGTCTATGTGGTAATACCAAAATTTCACTTGTACTGTATCTTCTTCAAAGATGTATGAACATAAGTCCGAAACTCTGAAACTAGTTACACGTCAAAGCTTTCTTCACCTCAAACACGCAATTCACTTCAAAAAAGTATGTAACATGCAAGCAAAACTTCCTCCTTGTGCAATTTGGAGGCCACGTTAGTAGAATTACCAATGGTTATATTAAATTATACATGGCATCATCTATAGTTTAGTTATAATTAGCTCCTTTTACATGGCATTGTAAACTACAAAACATAATAAGCTTCTTTTACCAGGGGATCATATCGGCATAACTAGTCTAGGTAAAATAGGTTATATATACCAGTGATCTCTTAACGTCTTGGGCCATAGATGTCGTTGTAGATAGACTGAAATTCCTTTGGGATCTCATTGCCTTGAGCAGGATCATAATATTTGGACTCAACACATGGAGGATGGAATGAAGTACGAGACATGTGTGGGAACTGAAACTCATTCACTCCATTAGCACTGTTAAATTGGTTCCAAGCAATGCGTAGCTGATTCTGCTCCTGCTCGTGAAAGTACCGCTGCCTCTCAATGTCCCATATTATGGCATGAGCTCGGATCTCAGCCCGTCTTTCTATTTCTTGTTCTCGGCGTTCTGCCTCCACAGCTTGACGTTCCAGGTGCTTTTGTATGTGACTCACCATCCATTCATCTCTTTCTTGTGCTTCTTTCTTTCTTTCTTCTTCCTGGCATTCCATTTGCTTCTGTATGCTGCTAACTATATATTTTTCTCTTTCATCTGCCCGTTTTTCTCTTTCTTCTTCTTGTTGTTTTACCTCTAATCCCTGGAGTTCCAACTGCTTTTTTAAGTTGGTAACCAACAGTTTTTCTCTTTCTTCTTCCCGGCTTTTTGCCTCAAATGCCTGGAGTTCCATATGCTTTTGTAAGTTGGTAAGCAACGATTTTTGTCTTTCTTCTTCGTAGCGTTTTGCCTCGGATGCATGGAGTTCCATCTGGTATTGTATGCTTGTAACCAACGATTTTTCTCTTTCTTGTTCGCGGCAATTTGCCTCTGATGCATGGAGTTCCATCTGGTTTTGTACGTTTGTAACCAACAATTTCTCTCTTTCTTGTGCTCGTCTATCCCTTTCTTCTGCCCAGCTATCCATGTGCTTTTGTATTTTGCTCACCATCCATTCTTCTCTTTCTTGGGCTCGTTTATCTCTTTCTTCTTCTTGACGTTCCATCTGCTTATGTATGTTGCTAACTATATACTTTACTCTTTCTTCAGCCTGTTTTTCTGTTTCTTGTTCTCGGCGTTTCGCCTCTGATGCCTGGAGTTCCATCTGCTTATGTAAGTTGGTAAGCAACGATTTATCACGTTCTTCTTCGCGGCACTTTGCCTCAGATGCCTGGAGTTCTATCTGCTTTTGTATGTTAACTAACCATTTTTCTCTTTCTTCTTCATGACATTTTGCCTCTGATGCTCGACCTTCCATCTGCTTTTGAAGATTGGTAACCATCGTTACTAATTCATTGAGTTGCTTTTCAGATTGAGATGATTGCCTGTTAGTTAGGTGTTGGAGGTTTCTCATGTCCATATGTTGATTGGCTATGGGTATCTGAGATAGAGGCTCATGCGGAGTTTCTCCTTGTTTGACTTTCTTCGGGAAAGTGATTCGTTGATGCGTCTCCCGGTCATCAATTATATATTCTGTTGGAGATTCTGTGAATTCAAGATCAAGAAAGAATGATTTCCTCGAAATTAAGCGGTGCTGTGGGCTGATCACGTCGATGTATTCATCTTTAGACAAAGCTCCCATTCGACAGAGTATCTCGGAAATGTAATATCCATGGGGAATAGTTTTTCTATGTTCGTGCTCATACATATCCCATATGTCATTGATCATCAAATGTGCAAAGCTATATAAGTAATTTCCTGTGAATAACGCGTGAAGGAGGTAAATCTCGCGAGCCTGAACGTAATTCATGTCTTCATCAAGACGTGGGTGAAACGTTGTAACCCCTATTTCCCACAAAATTTTCACCAATGGGTTCATCTTCGATTTATCATACCCTTTAGATGTCTTCTTAACATTTTCAGGTGTCCCAAAGACCGTTGTGCACGCTTCAAGCCATCTCTCTTTGTTTTCATCAGTGGTGGCTTGAAAATATGTTTCATCAAATCGGACATAAGGCAAATCCGTGCGTGTGTCAACTTTGAGAAGATCTCGAATGTTTTTGGGTGTGATGGTAAATGATTTTCCATCAACTATACCAGTCAAATTATCCCCCTTTCTTGATAATGATGCCATCCACTGAATGACAACACGTCTATAGATCTTGTCACAATTGAAGTTAAGCAATTCTTCCCAGCCCATTTTGGCAAAACGCTCTCTGATTGTATAACCTTCAAAGTCTGTGGGATGCAATGACTTGGCTCTGACAACATCATTGACTTTCCTTAAGAATAAGTCCTTTCGTTGTTCTGGAGGGTGTTTGGACAAGGTTAATCCAGGAATGAATTCCGGAGGCTGTTGAGACAATGTTAATGCAGGAATGAATTCCATTGGCTTATTATTGGCTTCGTCCCTCGGGCGTTTGGCTCCTTTTAGGGGTTGCATCATCTCTGTGAAGCCAAAAAAATTTCGTCAATATTCATTATCATCCATAACAACAATATAGCTTACAATGACCCTGTTTCAAAGAGTGACACCCACCTCATTTATAAACACCCCACAAATAAGGTGCTGTTTTGTTTTCAACTTAAGCAGACTAAGAAAGCAGATAGCAACCCTGTTTATTTTGAGTGTTTAGGTACTATAAATAAAAAAAACAACTAGTTTTACCCAAACACAAAAATTAAGCGGATAAGCAATCAAATAAGCAATCCGAGACAACCTCTAAATTACCTTTCATGGGTAATATAAATCACACAGCTTCATGTATTTGTTTGTTCTTTGTAACCGTTTATGAAGAAACGGGTAATGAATTATATATTCTTGCTATGAATCTAATTTTCCAGTTAGGAGTTGGTTTGCTAGCATCAGGGGTATCTCATCATCCATAGCCAAAGCCATTTTACCAAAATAACATGGAAAATTTAACAATTAGAGGTGGCAAGATGGATGGATGGATCGGGAAACTGGTCACAACAGTGATTATACAAGAGTAATTTTTATTGTGGGTCGATCTACAACTACTTTCTTTTATCTTCTTGAAAAAGTCTTGTTATAAATGAGTAATCACGTGTAAATATTATAATGAAAACATAAAACAGTAATGTACATTATGAAATTATGCTATTGAAGTGCCTGCAGGCGTTAAACATACAATGTTGGCGACTTTGGACCCATTTCTTTTTTAGTTAACATTTTTGATTTCACCCTTCTGAGATTCAATATTAACGAAATTGACCCATTGATAAGCAAACGGGTTGAAGTTTCATCTAAGGACATATTGTGGTTATCTGTGTATGTACCATGTATCATGTAGGATAGTCGGTATGCACATATTTTTGGGAATTTGTGAAGTTCTCAATTCAGAAAATTAGCATGTTCCATGTGATTTATAAAGATGCCATTAGTTCTAAAATGAGTTAACAATCTTGTTAATTCCGTCACCTTGGTGTGTTTATTCTGTTTTCCTTGTTATATTAGTGCTTACTAATAAGTAATTATGATCTCATGAATAAAATTAGTTTATAAACACCCCACAACTAGCCGTTTGCATTCTTTTTGCTTTTTAGGCCATCTTTGTAAACTAATTTTATTCATGCATTCCGTTGAAGATGAGGTTTTTGAATTTTGTAATCCTTTACAAGAGAACGGGAATGATGAAGTTTTTGGATTTTGTAATCCTAAATTGCCAGACCTCATAAAAAGTTTAAAAATAAAGTTTTTGCAACATCATATACTTTCATTAAGCTCGACTTTACATACTTAGCCCCACATGTATATATGTTATATGTATTGTCAGTTATTTGGATAGAAACCTGATCTATCATATCACTGATTAATTTTATACCAAAAAAATTTATATCATTATGTAGTTATGTGGTTTTTTTACAACTTCAGCTCAGAAACAAGATTTGGACGTTCACCAACCCAACCCCAAATTTAGCAAAACCGTTCCAGCACCCATTTTCTTTGCAATCTCAGCCATGTCCAGAAGGAGTATGACTTGCTTAAATATGTTTCTAAAACAGCATTTCTCACCTCCAAACTCTTGTGAAAGAAACAGTGGTTCAACAGGGTGTTTCCGACTTCAACTAAGCTCACTTAGTTCTATTCTTTTCTGATACTATTTTATATTCCATTTTTTTTTCCCATTCTATGCATAAATCATCGACTGCTCATGGTTCTAGAACTAAATTGCTGTTGTTTAATAACGTTATTTGCCTGTATCCGAGTCTCCATGTTGTTGTTGCTAAACTTTGGTTAAGGGTGTTAAAATTTCATAAAAAGTTTATAACATAGGACTCCTTAATGTAAGACTGTCATATTCATTAAATGACACACAAACACATAAGTTCATATTATATTTGTCAAAGCACTCAACTCTTTGACCATACATGTGTATGAAAAGCAACATTGGTAAATATGTTTAGCTTACCTGCATCTATATAGTCGGGTGATTTGTACAAGGGCACTTCATGCATAGCTGCTACTTCAAGTTGTACCTTCGCTGCAAGGAACATAACAAATATATATAACTCATATACACAAACTGAAGATGAGTGTGACTAATCAAATTACATGGGGAAAACTACAGCTTTGATACATACGAGTTCTCAGCTTCCTGAACTTTGTGCCCCTGGCGTGAAAGGGGCTGCAGTGGTCCATGAACTTTGTGCTCCTGTAATGCCAAACGTTAAAATAATAGTCTAATACAACACAATATGCACAGACACATTCTCCACACCATAAGTATGACAAGTATACACTCATATATACACCCAATGTACGTAGTAAATATAAAACAAAAGAACAATTTAAACTGTGAAAAAGAATTGCCATCCAATTCATAAAAATCATATCAATGTTGTTTGTTTAAATGGGATTGAGGAAACCATGTAGCCTCTAAAGACGAATAATGAGAATCTTAATATGACTAATTTCGTCAAGGAAGATTATGCGGGAATCCTTCGGAAAAACAGAAATAAAACAAAGCAGAATCTGCGAACAACCCGTGCGATACTTCAGCAATTTATATGGAGGCCAGATTAGCCGTAAATATCCTATGGAACAAAAGGCCCTCCACAAGACCACATTGATCAAATCCTGATTAACTGTCTTATTGTTAAACAAATGATACACTTACGTAGTTACGTAATTAGCCAATGAGCAATCTACTACCCTATCTGAATGATAAAGGTCCTCATTAAGTTGCTTATTGCTACACAAACAGCAATTACGAAGACTACCAATTTCCGAGTCCGATCGATGTGCATCTTTGAAACCACACCGTAATTGAATGACAAATCTCCTAATCAAACTATGCATACAAGACACCAGTTACTTAATCAACGTTTAAATGATTCAACAAGTATACAACATTATCACCACTCCCGCCCCACACTCAAGGGCTCTACACCTTGGATATGACGCATAAACTCATCATCCAGTTTATAGCACAAGTTTACAAGTACATTGTCAGAGGGATGGTACATTGAAAAGAAAAATAAATATTTTGGTGATTAGTTCGGTAACGGTGGATCTTTGCGGACTTACAAGGTTATTTGGTTTGGCTTATAGTTTTCATAAGCCGAATTTTCAAACTTTTGTTTGGCCTTTAACTTCAAGATGGAAAAAGAAAAACAAAAAAAAGGGGCATATAAAATCTAAGCTGAACAAAATTAAGCGCACAAACCCGAAAGTGAGCTAAACAAATTAACCGATATGTTCTGTGACACCCATATAAGCAGATTTCCCTTTGAATGTAACACTCACAAATGCATACTGAAATGAAACCATTTTCAAGGTTTCGGTTTTGGAATGACAATGGAAAAGTCAAGAAATGGCCACGGGAATACCAGTTAGGCCGCACCGCGTATCAGAGCAAAAAAGCTAGACTTGACAGTAACTAACATGAACAAGTATATGCTGCATACATAATGAAATTGACAATTTGATTGAACACGCCACACATACCAAACACCTTAAAAGAGACTAAGGGGGTGTTTGTTTAAGCTTATTTTTGGACTTATAAGCTTATTATGAAACTCATATAAGCCGAAATCTTAGGGTGCATGATTTTAGTACCCCACAAGTTCAAAGTTCAAACAATGTAACTAAAGTACTAAACTATGTTGTATCACTTGAATAATTGTAAAAATATAAAGAAAGAATGTTTACCTTGTTAGTTGTCCACAGTTGGTTTGAATTTTTTTGCTAATCTAGATTTGGGGGAAAAGGAAACAACACAATGGGTAAATGTGTTGTTCTGTTTTAAGGTTTTACTTCAAAAAGGAAATATGCAGAGTTATGGTAACACGACAAACGAGGTCTATGATCATGACGGTATGACGTCAGGTGTAAAAGACCAGGACATTTTGAATGCTATGGACTTTCTACTTTCCATATTTTGCTAGTACTAGTAACTTTTTATTCTTCTTTCTTTTACTTTCAAATTATTTTTTATTCGGGTAAATTGACGTACTGCACAACACCGAGACATAAAGGCACGTAAAAACGCCATTAATGTTTCATTTTTTTGCAAAAAAGACATCGAGAGCTAACTTTCATTATCTTCCTCGTTAAGTGTGCCACATCAATTGAGGGTATTATAGTCATTTCATTGCTTTAAGGATTAATATGTCCACATGTCATAGCACTGTTGCTTTATGACTAAATTTGCAATTTAAGTTTTATCGTTTATTTTACAGCCACCACCACCACCAACCTTAATGGATTTGTTCCACCATAAAGCCAACGTATATGCATCTTCAAACCTTCTATTTTTGCCATTGCATCCTTTTCGTTAAGAAATTTCTGTTAGACATATTTTTCTATGGGTTAAGCCCAATTATTGTCGTGTATCTTAGGCCCATCTATTCTCTTTATATATACTCAATTGTTATTCAATAATAAGACGTGACAGTTTTATTAACTTACATGGTATCGAGCCTAAACCTAAATTGATCCACAAACCCTATTTTTTGGCATTTTCTTTTTCTGTTTTTCAGTCAGTGTCGATCGTTGGTTATTGATAACCAGTCGACAAGCTTCGAGTTAGGACGATCGTTGGTTTTAAGTTGATAACCAGTCGTCGTGTTTTCAAGTTTGGTTGTGTTCGTTTGTTGGTGTTTTGTATACACCAGTCGCCCTTGTTTTCAGCTTTTTGTAAGCTACGTTACTGTTCCATTCACTACTACAATCCCTAAAACTCTTTAACTTTTTGCTTCCATCATGACTAATGGTTCACAGCCCCCTCCTACAATCCTACTGTCGGATAAGCTAATGACAATCAACAATCTCACAACTCATTCCCCTCGGTCCTAATCCCCGTTATGCTGGTCATGTGTCTACTATTTCTCCTTCCCCTCGGTCATATAAGGATGCTTTTAATGATCCTAATTGGCGAAATGCTATGTATGATGAGTATAATGCACTTATTAAAAATAAAACTTGGATTAGTGTACCGCGACCTGAGGGTGTCAATATTGTTCGTTGTATGTGGTTATTTGGCTGATGGCACTCTTAGTCGATACAAAGCACGTCTTGTTGCCAATGGTAGCAAACAGATTGAGGGAGTTGATGTTGATGAGACTTTTAGTTCGGTTGTTAAGCCAGGCACCATTCAGACTGTTCTTAGTTTAGCTATTTCTCGACATTGGCCTATTCACCAGCTTGATGTCAAGAATGCTTTTTTACATTGTGATTTATCAGAGACGGTTTATATGCATCAGCCTCCCGGCTTTCGGGATCCCGAGCATCCGGATTATGTTTGTTTATTGCAGAGGTCTCTTTATGGTCTTAAGCAGGCTCATCGGGCATGGTTCCAGCGGTTTGCGGCTTACATTACTACTGTTGGGTTTAGTTCTAGTCGTTGTGACTCCTCCTTATTTATTTATAGACAGGGTGATGATACTGCATTTTTGTTGCTATATGTAGATGACATTGTGCTCACGGCTTCATCTGATGGTTTATTAGCGCAGATTATTGCTTCCTTACATAAGGAGTTCTTTATGACTGATTTGTGTGCTCTTAATTATTTTTTAGGTGTTTCAGTTACACGTGACTCTTCTGGGATGTTTATGTCACAGCGTAAGTATGCTATGGAGATTTTGGAGCGTGCACATATGGTTGGTTGTAACCCTTCTCGGACTCCTGTTGACACTGAGTCTAAATTGGGTGCTGATGGTGATCCGGTTTCTGATCCTAAGTTATACCAGAGTCTTGCTGGTTCTCTACAGTATCTTACTTTTACAAGGCCTGATATCTCTTATGTAGTGCAACAGGTTTGTCTTTTTATGCATGATCCTCGTGAACCTCATTTCTCCGCTCTTAAGAGGATTTTGAGGTATGTTCGGGGTACTTTGGACTGCGGGTTACAATCGTTTTCCTCTTATACTACTTCCTTGGTTGCTTACTCGGATGCGGATAGGGCGGGTTGCCCAACTACTCGGCGCTCTACTTCTGGTTATTGTGTTTTCCTTGGCAACAACTTGCTCTCGTGGTCCTCAAAGCGTCAAGCAATGCTTTCTCGCTCTAGTGCTGAGGCCGAGTATCGTGGTGTTGCTAATGCGGTTGTTGAGACATGTTGGTTACGGAATTTACTACGTAAGTTGCATACTCCATTGTCTTCTGCTATGCATGTATACTGTGATAATGCGAGTGCTGTCTACTTATCTGCTAATCCGGTTCAGCATCAACGTACCAAGCATATTGAGATTGATATTCATTTTGTGCGAGATTTGGTTGCTACTGGTCAAGTTAGAGTTCTTCATGTGCCGTCACGCTATCAGTATGCAGATATTTTTACCAAAGGATTATCTTCGGCTTTGTTTGAGGAGTTTCATACCAGTTTGAGTGTCCGGTGTCCTCCCGCTCCAACTGCGGGGGAGTGTTAGACGTATTTTTATATAGGTTAAGCCCAAATATTGTCGTGTATCTTAGGCCCATCTATTCTCTGTTTATATACTCAATTGTTATTCAATAATAAGACGTGACAATTTTACTAACCTACAATTTCTTCCAATACTGGTCCATGATACGTTTACATTTGTTAATTTCTTTGCTGTTTTCTTTGTTCTAGTAGCAATTATAGTAACCCCCCCCCCCCCCTTCAGTTTCTTGTCTTTAATGTACCAATCCATGTATGTCAGAGCTATCTTTACTCTTGATAACTTATATGAAGGCTCGTATTTGCTTGTCTTGCTTTTAACTATCATTGCTTGCTTTCCTTCAATATTCTCAATTATGTCATTCAAACCATTGTTCAATGTACATACCAAACCGACTTCCAGTAATTGTAATGTAATTCTCGCCTAGTCGTTTTCAAGGAATTAAATTTAGTGAAAATGAAGTCAATAGCAACTCTGTTAATGGAAAATGAAGGGTTGACTTTAGTGAAAATGAAGTCAATGATTTTGAGATCTCTTGATGAAACAAGATCGAATTCTCCATTAAGAAATTGAGTAGTGTAATCAGGCGAACAGCTGAAAGCCAAAATAGTTAACCCTGACGGACTGGTGTGAATTCGGTAAGTGGAAGGAGTCTCCAAAATCGCATGATGTGCTTCTTGAATCAAATCTGTGCTGGCCAAAAATTTGCTCAGTTCGATTTCACTGCCGAAGCTGCAAGTTCTTATGAATAATAACTTCATTAGTACTCATACAATTAATTAAATATCTCAACTAGTTACCGTTTTCAAGATTCTGTATTTTTATAAGATGAGTTTATTATTGATTAAAATGAAGCTTACATGTTTTCAATGTTGGTTTGCTTCAAGGAGCTATTGGGCTTTTACTTGTGAGATGACACAGAGGATGGATTCAAGTCAAAGAATATGGGAAGAGGCACAAACGAAGGGCATCATCGATGACACCGTTTTGTTTCATGCTTTGGGTGACGATGAGAAATTTATCAAGATGTTTGTTTGCATCATCACCCGGCAAACCATGGAATTGGCATGAGTTTTGGACTTGTTGTATCATATGATGCTTAAGTACAAAATCCGTAGCCGCGATGTTAAGAGGGACAATAGGGCCACCCCTTCCGTGCATAGTAGGTTGACACAATTCCTCCATCGTGCGGAGATCGGGAATTGGGTCATCCTTCGGAGGTTCACGATTATCATCCATTTTCGGAACGTGATCTTCAACAATAGGACGTAGTTCGGTGACGTTTCTTAGTTGACGATATCGCCTCGATTGTGGACGAGTACGCATGCACCACAAAATCAAAATCAATTAAAACAATACCACTTTAATGACAAGGGAACTTAAACCAATAATCAAGAACGCAAGGTTAACCTTTAAGGATAAACGTACAAGGAGCGGGAGAAAAGAATGGATTTCTCACTAGGACGAAGTTCGTTGGATCGCCCTATACCGTTTCGACTCCTCTTAGTGTAAGCTTATTGATTAAAAGTTTTCCAAAACGCAAGTGATACAAAGGCAAGTTTTGATCTTTGGTTTGAGAACTTATTATGGTCACACCCCCAGTTGGTAGGTGTTCTGCCTTGGTTTGCGGTGATAAGATTTTAATGTTGTTATTATTAAACAAAGAAACGGGAAAATCTTTTTGTGTTTTTCTTATCTTATATAGATATAATACATATATAAAAACAAAAGAAAAATATTTTTGGTTTTTTATAAGTTTTATGAAAGCGTAACTTCTTGCGAAGGTTCTACAAGACTAATCGTCTAAACCTTATCGAGACTTTCGACACACAGCCTCCCCGGCAGCGGCGCCATTTGATTCGTTGTCGTATTGCGTGTGTGTAAAAACAATTTATCAAAATATCAACAAACGTGTGGTCTATGTTATCGTGAGACAACAAGACGTGGAGAAATACGAGTAAACCTTTTAGGAAAAAGATTATCTCGCAAACTCGTGAAAGTGATATTAAATTGTGAGACCGGGAAGTGATTTCACGGGTCGTACCCCAACGAGGTGTGAATGGAAAGCTTCGTGAAAGATCGAGATTAAAATCTTGTATGTTTGATTGGGAAAGATTGTTTGGTTTTGTGATACGTTAAATTAACGGAAATTGACGATTAAGAAACGAAAATGAAAATAACGCAACCTAAAAGGGAATAAAGGCAATGGATAAATAGGGAAGTCCTAAAATACTACGGGAAACATAATTAGGAAACGGGAAATCCTAAAACACAATTTAAACAAGTAACGTGACGTTTATTCTAAATAAACGTCAACGCGCAATCAAAAATGTGAAATTAAAATGAATACTTAAACTATTCTAAAAATTATGAAACTTTTCTGGAAAATCTATTAAGTTAAAAGGAATGTAAGAAAAATGAAAAACTTGAAATATGCACTTCGGATAAGACAAAATAAGCAGTTTACACTTAAATAAGCAAAACAGTTGAAAAGGTATTTAAAAGATTTATTTTGCAAGTTTAGATTGAAAAAGTCCCAAGGGCATGCTGGTTTGGTGTGTTGTGTGCGTGTCTGAATATGCTTGAGGTCCAGGGTTCGAACCTATATTTTTACTCAAAATTTCTTTTTTTCTTTTTCTTTGTTTTCTTTCTTTCTTTGCTTCTCACAAACACAACAATTCAAACTCAAATTCAAAGACAACTTTTGAAAACAGACTTTTGCCACAAACAAATTTAATCAAATCCAAACTCAGTTTCAAGATCAAAAACATATTTAAGAATTTATTTTTTTTTTAAATTTTTTGTTTTCTATTCTTTTGTGACTGCAGATTTAGACCATAAATCAAATAAGCTTAGACAAGCTTAGCGCTTGTGTAAACAAAACAACAACAACAAGCAGTAGCTCAATAATCACAAAACTAATAAGCAAAACTAACAACAAGAACAATAACAAGAGTAAGCACCATAGCAGCAGCACGCATGAACCACAATAAGCCACAAAAAAGCCAATAAGCTCTCACAAGCTTATAAGCTTAAACAAACAGCAGCAAGATCAATAAGGAACAATAACTAGGACAACTACAACAACTATAATCAAGAACACAACAAGATTTAACAAACTCATTATACACTGAGTATGAACAGCACACAGTCTCAACTAGGCCTAAAAATGGCTAATTTATAAGCACTTAATAAGCAGTTTAGGCAAATATAAAAGCAATCTATAAAATATGATCTAGGGGGCTACTTAAGGCTACAAGTCCTAAAACTTAATGATGAACAATCTATGGCTAATCTAAACTTGACAAAAACCTGAGATTGCAGGGGAGCTCTCAGTCAAACCGTCAACTTTGAAACCAAATTTCTATGAGCAAATCAATTCCAATTTTCAATGTTCTTTTTGAAATATGTTCTCAAGCTGGCTAGGCACTCAAATCAACACGGATTATATATTTCCATCCAATAACAAAGTCTATAAAGTGTTTTGAATATTGACCAAAATCTGAGTATGCATCAATTTGACTTTTTTAAATTTTTGAAAATTTTGACTTATGTGAAATTATACTGACCTTGATTGATTGCTTAGTGTTTATGACCCCTAAATTAACCTAAATCAAGCAAGCTACACTATTCCTAAGCTCAGTTTTAAGATTTGGAGTACAAATTCCTTCACAGTCAATTACCAATGAAATTTAGAGGAGAAATTGACTTTTCTCAAATGAGTGACCAATTAATTGGTCAATTAGGACTAAAAGCAGCTTAAGAAAAATGAACTGCCACCCCTTGACCACTAATACCAACAAGAGCATAATACAAAAGCCTATTCCAAACACCCCTATATCTAATTGTTTTCAAAGGTTTCAAAAGGAACTACACAAATTACAACACAAACTCAGTTACTAAGGTTACACTAAGCTAAGATTGACGTAAATAAACAAAATTCAAGAGCAATAAGCACCAATGATCAAACAACAAATATTTCAACAAAATTAAAGTGTAAAGAGTTACTTGACATCCAAGCTAGAAGGGAACTAGGAAACAGGAATCAAACCATACCCTAATATCCCCCATGGGATTCTAAGCAATTATCCATAACCATATCTTCTACTGCTACTTCTTCTTCTTCAATATTTTTTTTTGTATTTTTTTTGAATTTTCTTTGTATTTTCCTTTTTCTTTTCTTTTTCTGAATTGATGCTTTCTTTTCACTTCAAACAACTTTAACAAGGATTATAAAAGTTACTGAGAGTATTTAAAGTGCAAATAAGTAAAACAATTATAAATTTGAAATCTTGGTTAAAAATACGAATTGCAATAAATGTAAAGGAAACTTGAATTGAATTAAAAACTTTGAATTACAACTAAGAATTAAATCTGAAACTAAGGAAAGATACAAAAAAGGATACCTCAATGGCTCATACAAGGTTCGTATTTATACTCAAATAAGTGGTAGGTATGAATTTCACTTCTGGTGCCTTTTCTTCTGAGATTAGGGTTTCAATTTGATCTCTTGAATCTTGTGAACAAATCCCAGTCGTCCAATTGCTCTGAGATTGATCCTAGCTGTAGAATAGATTTTGGTGCCAAAATGTTATTTGTAGAACTTGGGATTGCCAGGGTGTCCATGGGGTTAGGTAAGGTTTTGTGAGAGATTGGGGGAGTTAGTGGGATGGGGGAGTGTGATTGGGGAGCTTTTGGGGGAGGTTGAGTATGGCAGTGGTGGTGGTGGTGGTAAACCTAGAGGGTAAAAGCGGGGTGGGAAGGGGATGAGGTGTTTTGACTGAGCATTTGACTGTTTGACTCTTTGACCATTTTTAATACCAATGGGGTGGGATTTTTGGGCTTAGGGTAGGTTTTGTTGGGCTTTTTGTTGGGTTTAATATGAAAGGGTGGTGTATTTTGTATTAGTAATGAGAAAAAGCCCAAGGACCAATTATGTAGTATCTGAAAATCAAGGGGCCATTTCTGTCACTTTCTCAAATGAACCAAGTAATGATTTCCAAAATTTGTTTTCATCATTTTTCTTGTTAGAATAATTCCCGGGGATCACTTTTGTCATTTTGCAAACTTGAGGGACTGAATTTGTAATTTTCTGAAAATGCAATCCAAGGATCAATCTTGTCATTTGAGGATTGTTGGTTGACTTTTGTTGACTTTCTTTTCACAAATTCTCACCAAGGACCATTTCTGTCATTCTCTAAAAGTGCAGGGACCAATCCTGCCAAATATGAAACTTCAGGGACTAAACTTGTTCATTTTTGAAAGCTTTTCACCCAAAGATCATTTTTGGTAACTTTTGATTTTTAAAGACTTGGTTTGACTTTTCTTTCAAAATAAACGCTTAGGGACTAGTTTTGACAACTTTTGAAAGTTGGGGGGACTGAAACTGCCAATTATGCAAACTTTCTTCTTTTTTCGTTTGTTTTCAATCATTTTGCATTCAAAACATATAAAACACGATCTTTGGGATATTTTTGTTATTTTGATGCATTCTTGAGTATTTTCACGTGTTTTGGCAGTTAAAATACGATATAAATGATGAGTATTTACACACTCATCAATCCCCCACACTAGAATATTGCTAGTCCCTAGCAATCTTTTGTGAAAATTAATGGATTTAAAGTTTCTTTACTAAAAGCCATTACTTCTAGAGTAGCCAAATGTTTCGGTTCAAGTAAGAACTATAGTACACTGATAACCATATGATTTTGAGCAAACCATAAGCTTCCAACGGTTTTGATTTGTCTGTACCAGAAGCCGTTTGCTTCTGGACTAGCCAACTCTTGATGGACACAATCAACATCTTGGTGAGTTGATTACCAATTATGGTATTCCACTGCCTTTACCACAAGCCATAATCTTGCGGGCTAGTCAACTCTTTTACTTTTTAGGATATGGTGAGTTGAGCACCATATAATTTTTGGCAAATTGCCAACCATAAATGGATTTGAGATATCTTTACCAAGAGCCGTTTGCTCCTGGATTAGCCAATCCTTATGTTAGATGTGGTGGACTGATAACCTTTTGTTGTTCAAGTGCAAAGCACTTCAAAAAATTTTTTTTTTTGGCCGAAATGGGGGTATTATGGCACAAAATTGATTAAATTCGCCAGAATTTACCCCCTGTAGAGAATCAATCAAGTCACAAACATGTATGGTTCTTGTGGTTTGGTACGAATTAAGAAAGAAAGAAAGAAAAGTGGAAGAGTTTTAGAGAGAGAGATAGATGGGAGCCTTGAGAGAAACTTGAAGTCTATTAGGTTATGAATGAAGGTCCAACCCTCTCCACATGTGGAGAGGGGTATTTATACTTATCCTACAAAGAAACATAAAAATGCCCACACCCGGGCTGTAGATCAGGCATACAGTGGGTAAGACCCGTCCTTCTTCCACGATGTTACTTAGACTAATCTATTATCTAACTAAATAATAAACTAACTACGAGCTAACTTAAATGCTATTACAATAATTAGGTAACCGAGACTTTTACAGGAATATCTGTATTCCTAACAATGTCCCCCTAAGCGAGGTCAGCTTGGAAATTAAGCTCTTTGACCTTTAAGCATTCTTTAGTCTTTGTAGCTCGTAGGTTTTGATTCTTCACTTTTTTGCACACTTTGTACTTCAAGCAAATGAACTTGTGATTTTGGATTCCTTTGTGATGTAGTGACTTTAGGACCGTCATGCTCACACCCTTCTGGATCAGGAGACTTTACATCAGAGTTATGGATCAGGAGACTTTTCATCAGAGTTGCGGAAACGTTGTTGGTAGTCTCTTAACATTTGTTGTAGCAAGTCTCTCATCATCATTGATAGTAAGGAGGATGTGTGAGCATGAGGTATGGATTGACCCGATTCAGCTAGAATTAGGAGCCATCAACGCCATCTTTATATGTGTCCCTGAAATAAAACAGTTAGCAATAAAGATAGAGAACGAATATGGCTTTGTCATTCGTTCTGCGTGGACAGACTACCCTCCGTTTTTGTGAAAACCGACCTGTGATCAGGTAGAGTCTCTTTTTAAAGAAGACTCTCCTTGATAGGAATTTCCAGCTTGTAGTAATGAATTTTCCAAAGAATCCACTTTGGAATCTTCATACTAAGCATGTTCTCATACAGGAACGTCTCAAAGCAGACAGCACGATAGAGTGAATCGGTGAATTGATATTCACGGATTGATGAGAAATTGATTTATAGAAATCACTCGCGTGTCATATGATAAACATTTTTGAGACACGACGAGAGTTTTGTACTTTGAATCATATTTCCATCAAAAATACTTTTGTTTGAAAGATTTTACACAATCAATGTGCTCGAAAAATTAGTTAGTGAGCACATTGAAAGGTTTTAGCAAAAGTATCCATCAATCCATATCCTGGAACAAGTTTGATTCAATTTTGAATCGCACCATTGTTGCTTTCCAGTTGTCACTTGATCATTGATCCAAGATGGATCTCATATGTCACCTACCAAGAGCTTGAAAGATGTTCGCTCTAGAAGGATTTCTATCGTCATTGTGAATATTTTCATATCACTCGAATGTTTTGGCAATACCACAAAGATAATGCGTAGGACTCTAAATATTTTATCTTATTTTCCACATTGAGTGAAACAATAAACATATTTGGAATGTGTCCTATTGAGATTTATGGATGATCTCTTTGGCTCTAGACTCAATAGTGCGTTTTGATCCGCTCCTGGAGACTGGGGAGGCATCTCCTGTTTTAGGTATCAACATAGCTCGCAATGAGCGGTCAATACATTACACAGGGTTCCCCGTGAGAATGAAACAAGCTCTTTTAAGAGAACTTGAGTGGTTGGGAGGTTTAGTGCAGTGCGTCACTGGGTCCATGACGTCTTGTCTTCAATACCGGTGTTACCTTAGTAACCGCCAGTAGATTATGAATTGAACCCGGTTTCTGCCCTAAGGTTGAATATAAGGAGGGCTATTTTTTTTCACCCTTTCTCATTACAATTCTTTTTAATTCTTCAACCCCTTCCGTGCTTACCGAGACTTCACCACTAGAACCTTGTTGGGTTTGTTCCAGTCCTCGCTCTATCTCAGTCCGCACTCTTCCCTTTCTCACTTTACTCCTTTTTTCAATCATTCCTAAGGACTTCTAATCTATCTAGAGGATTGTCCCTGGGAAGATCCTTCCGATTCTGGGGGATCATGGGAATTCATACCTAACCTTAACCAACCTTATAACTCCATGCATAAAGATAAATGGTCGGTCTTTGGTATAACTTCCACAAACGCCTTTTGCTCCCCCTCAATATGTGCATCGATATTCGAAAGAGTTTAGCACATATGTGGGAGCACATTTATTGAGTCCAAAAGATCACATTTGAATATCAGATTTCATATTTAAATCACATTCTCTCCCCCGATCAAAAATTTCAAATCTTTTGAGATTTTGGATCTCAATTGATTTAAATAAGTTAGAAAGCTTTTGGGCGGAAAATGCGGTCAATTTTAATATTTTTTGATAAAAGGAACTTTTTCTTGCTCCCCCTCAATTTGTGAGGGAGGTTGTTATGTGTCAGATTTGAAGAGTTTACAAAAGATTCGAAGTTTTTAACGAAAACACTTTAAAAAGTTCTCATTCTGACACATAACCATCACAAAGTATATTGTTGCCAGGTTTTTGTACAAAGTGTGGAGAGTTTTGATGATACGTAAAATTTTGAGAAAAATCACTCTCCCCCTCAATCAATGACGGATGTTAAAGCTTAAATAAGTGATGTCATTGATTGAGTGAAAAATTTTGTCAAAATTTTGAGTACAAATTGATTTTCAATCAAAATCTCATGGTACCACCAAGTTTTGCACAAATACTTTCCGGAAAAATCATAGAAGGGAAAGTATTTGGTGATAAAAAGAAGATTTCTCTTCTTTATTAAGAAAGAATGCACTGAAGCGTACATTAGATCGAGGAAACATGGATATAGTAATCCATGCCCAGGTGAACTTCACCCGGTACAAGGAACAACCGTCTTTTTGGCGACGTGTTTTCCCTATTTTGAAAAACGGGTTGCTATCTGAAGTAATAGCAAGCCATATTTTTGAAGTCCGGGTTGCAGCCTGAAATGACTACAAGCCATATTTTTAGAAGAATATTTTGAGAGACGACATGTTTTAGAAAAAAAACTTTATTTGAAACCGAAAAACTCTTGCTCAAGCATATGTATGATTCCGTGTCATTATTGAATGACATTTCTAGAATCGTACATAATATTGATTACACAAGAGACATGTCGTGAGAAGAATATTTTTGGTTTTTATAATTTTATAAGTTTTATGGTTTATATTGGTTTTATATATTTTTTTATTTTCTTTTTGATATATGTTATGTACAAAGTATATGTGAAGCCAATCCTTCAATCATCATTCTCTTCTTGGAGAGACTTAAGAGTTTCTGGAGTGAGGCTCTTCATTCCAAGTCGTGGGAGAATGAACTGAAATCTTTCCCGAGACAGAGCCTTTGTGAAAATGTCAGCCAACTAAAACTCCGTTCTCACAAAGTAGAGTTCCACTATCCCTTTCTCCACTTGTTCTCTGATGAAGTGATGTCGAATGTCTATATGCTTGGCTCTAGAGTGCTGGACATTGTTGCAGCATAGGGCAATGGCACTTTTGTTATCACAGTACATTGGGATTTTGTTGAAATCAAACCCATAATCTGATAATTGTGATCTCATCCACAAAATTTGAGCACAACACGAGGACATGGCTATATATTCCGCTTCTGTGGATGAAATAGAAGTGCACATTTGCTTTTTGGATGACCAGCTGACAAGTTTCTCACCCAAGAATTGAGCACCTCCGGAAGTACTTCTGCGAGTGTCTTGACACCCTGCATGATCAGCATCAGAGTAGGTCGTGAGGGCCATTGCATTGTCTTTTGGGTACTAGAGACCCATGTGGATTGCCCCTTGGAGATATCTGAAGATTCTTTTGACAGCTTCCAAGTGCTTTTTGGTGGGCTTGGATTGATATCTAGCGCACATGCATACGACAAAAAGAAGGTCTGGCCTACTTGCTGTGAGGTACATGAGAGATCCAATCATGCTTCTGTATTTGGTTTGATCAACTGTTACACCAGCTGAGTCATCATCGAGTTTGGATCTTTCAACCATGGGTGTATCAACGGTGTCACTTGAGTCAAAGCCAAACTTCTTGAGAATATCACTAGCATACTTGGCTTGATTAATAAAAATGCCTCTTGGGTTTTGTGAAACTTGTAGCCCCAAAAAGAAAAACATTTGTCCCATCATAGACATTTGAAACTGGGAACTCATTTCTGTAGCAAAGCGATCACATTCCTTGGAATCAGATGATGCGAAGATAATATCATCAACATAGATTTGAACGTGAAGGAGATTGTTCCCAGTCTTTCTAGTGAACAAGGTAGGATCAACAACACCCTTGGTAAATCGATTTGCATAAGTGGCAAGTTGTTGTCTGGTGGATACAGGTCTTGAGGGGTTTCCTATGATGTTGTCAATAGGGTGATCATTTGTCCATTTTCTAAGATGTTCATGAGGTTGAGGATAGGGTACAGATATAACATTGTTTGAATTTTCTGAGGAAGATGCTTCATTGGAGGATTCTGGTGCAAATACATTTTCAAATGGTTCTTCCTCAGATGATGCAAAAGGATTGACTTCCCATGTGTTATCAGAGGTAACTCCTTGATGTTCAGAACACGATTGTATATTTGATTCAATTTGAGTGTTGCTGCATTCTGGTGCCTCCGGATCAAGAGAGATGGAGACTGAAGGACCATTTAAATCATGTGGTGCAATTCCAGCCATAATATTAGGTTCAACAGCTGGCTGTACCGGTTCATGAGGTGGCTGTGACTCAAAGTACTCATCAAACATGGGATCAAATAACCTTTTCAAGTCTTCACTCGAGGGAGGAACGTAAGAAATGACATGATTGGAGTTCTGTACAAGTCCCTAACTTATTGGTCCAGGAGATAAAAGATTTTATGAGGGTCCAGAACTGGTGTGTCCTGAAGCCGTATGCTCTGTCAGCTCATCAAACGTGACATGGATTGTTTCCATGATTTGTCGGGTTCTTTTGTTGTAGATTCGGTACCCTTTTCGATTTGCTGCATAACCGACGAATACCCCAATATCAGCTTTAGCTTTGAGCTTCCCCAAGTCTTCACTGTCATTAGTTAGGTAGCACAGGGCACCAAATACACGAAGAAAGGAGAGATCAGGCTTTTTGAGATGCACCAGCTCATACGGTGTCTTGTTATGGAGAGGATGAATTAATGATCGATTTTGAGTGTAACAAGCAGTAGCAATGGCTTCAGCCCATAGAAACATTGGTGTTTTTGAGAATATTAGCATAGTGCGAGCCACTTCAACTAGTGTGCGATTCCTTCTTTCAACGACTCCATTTTGTTGAGGAGTTCGAGGAATGCTCTTCTGATGACTGATGCCGACACTTTCGTAGAATTTAGTGAGATGTTGGTTAACAAACTCAGTTCCATTGTCTGTGCGGATGATTCTAACCGTTTTGTTGAGCCTTACCTGCAACTGCTTGATGATCTTGATGATGATATCGGGAGTTTCATCCTTGGATCTTAAAAATTTCACCCATGTGAATCTTGAATAGTCATCCACAATAACAAGAATATATCTTTTCCCATTAAAGCTTTGCACTCTCATGGGTCCACACAGATCCATGTGAAGGGTATGGAGTACTTCGGTGTTGGAGTTGGTGGGTTTTAGTTTATGCGTTTGTTTCTTGCTTTTACCCAATTGACATGACGAACAAAGATGATCCTTTTCATACCTCAGTCTGGGCATGCCTCGAACAAGATCTTTGCGAGAGAGCTCGTTTATGGTGTTGAAGTTCAAGTGGTTCAAACGTCGATGCCATAACCATGATTTGCTTTTTAAGGCCTTAGAAAGTAAGCAAATGGGAGAGGACCACATCATGTCTTCAATAGAGATGGTATACAAATTTGTACCACGACTTCCTTTAAGGAGATCAACTCCGTCCAGTTCTCTAACGAAACATGTGTGTTTACTGAAGGCCACTTCGAGATCAGAATCACATAATTGTCCAACAGAGAATAAGTTGTGCCAAGTCCTTCCATATAGTAAACTCTTGAAATTACGCTATCACCAAACACATAATCACCATACCCCATAATAGCTCCAAAATGGTCGTTACCGAATCTAACTGTCCCGATAAACTTTTTCACGAAATTTCTGAGCCGAGAGCGATCCCCAGTCATATGTTTTGAGCAGCCTGAGTCCAAATACCACAGGACGATTTGTACGACCTGCATTTGAAACCATACAGATATGGATAACTGAAAAACATGGATCCCCAAGTGTAATTGGGATCCAATAGGTTAGCACATGCATACTTAAGAGATTCATGATCAGTATTATCATTGGTTCTTACAGATGAACCGATACCAGTGGAAACTGTTGTCTTACTATCAAGGCATTGGGTCACTAAAGGGAATATTCTACCAGTAGCCTTCCATCTCTTAACCTCTAACGACTTAGGGTTGGGTATGTAGGTCAATGGGCACTGGTTTCCTAGAGTGAATTTTCTTCCCGTAGGTTTCCACTGATATCCTACACTGTTAAAAACTTTTCCTGTAGCTCTCCAAGTATTGTTATCCTTAGCAGATATAATAGGGGATTTATAAGATGATTGCAAAAATGACACAACACATTCATCATGATTACCAGAAATCAAGCATTCATTACAAGTCTTGCAAGTCGCATTAGAATTCGAATTAATTACAGTACGCTTAACGCAAATACTAGAATCAACACGATTCTTTTCATTCAAATCAATCTTATTGTTCCTAAGGTGGTCTTCTACTTTCTTCCCTTGATCATTCTTAGCAGGCGAGGTCCTATCATTCCTTGTGTTGCCTTTAGGCTTTGACCCGCTAGCTTTAGTGACATTGATTACTCCTGTAGAATTTACGATGGGAACATTAGATTGTTGAAAAATTGTTTGGTTTCTAGGTGTTGACGTGCTATGCACATAACTAGCCAATGGTTTATCAAAAGTAACATGCTTCTTCAAATTCCTAGATGAGGATGTGCCAATTTTATCACGCATGTTGGGAATCTTGGGAAATGTACCTATGGCATATTCTAACAACTCTTGTGACCTCTTGGTAAGAAAGCAAATATCCAATAGGGTGTTATCAGATTGTCTTACCGTTCTATCTTCTTCTATGGTTTCACAGGTCATGTCAAGGCAGTTCTTAAGATGTCTAAGATAATCACTTTGGATTAGCTCATTGTTCTTAAGGGGAAGTGGAATAAAGACAGCCTCACATGCATACTGTTTACAATTACAAACCATAAAATTGATATTGTCACTTGCATTCAACGACATTTTCCCTTTCACTTTTGTCTTTAGATTCTCAATTTCATTAAGCAAAGAAGTTATTTTTTCATTGGTTTTATCACGAGTGATCTTGATATAATCATATAACTCTTTGTAATATTGTTTGACTTTAGAATTTTCAGCTTGAAAACACTCATTTTCATGTTTAAGTAAGTTGATTGTGTTTTGAAGTTGAAAATTATGAGAATCTGCAGACATTGGTTTATGGGAGTTGATCACAACATTCATGGGAGACTTCAATTGGGCAATTTGAGCCCTCAATAACCTGATCGTGTTCGTGTGAGCTTGAATTTTTCATCCCTTTTTGCTAATTCAAAATATGCATCAAATTCCGGAGCATCAGATGACGTTTTTGCCTTTGACATTTCCATTTTTTCTTCTAAATGTTGATATTTTAATTGTAAATTAAGATTATCAACTTCTAGTTTAGAAAGATGCTTGACCATGTTATCATGATCATCATTTTGAATTTTTTTCAAGCAATTTCCCATTCTCCCCCTCAAGCTCAACAACACGATTGTGAAGGTTATTCAAAACAATAGACATTTCATGAAACTGACTAGCATTAAGAGAAGAATCTGTAGCAGTGTAAAACACATCTTGTGAAATACATTTAGCAATCAAGTTGTCATTCATGATGAGAATATTTTTCCTGGCAATTTCACTATGCTGAAGATCTATTGCTTTTTGTTTACACTCATTTTCCACATCTTTAAACACTTCTTTCATTTCCTTAAGCTCACTGTCAAGGGATTGTCGTAGACCCTCAAAGTGTTCTTTGATAAGTTTAAAAAATGGGATGACTTCAGTTAAGTAACACTCTTTGGTTAGCTCAAACCCCCGTTCACCCTCAGTGATTCCCGTTGGTGTGATTATCTTTTTGCATGTTTTATCGAAATCAGTGAACATTTGACACAAGACATAAATGCTAATGAGAGTTTTACATTTCGTGGGAAGTGACAACTGAACTAAGTGCATTGGTGTATTGGGGGGATACACCGTTGGGGCAGCTACCTTTAGGGATGTCTTGGCCTTAATTTCCTCAGCTTTTATTTTCTCAATGTCTAGGGGCCAAAATACCTGTTCTGGTGTTAACTTAGTTTGTGGTGCAAAAACAGTCACTCGGTTTTATTCATAATAATCATGGGGCTTAACAATGACTCGGTGTTTAATGCACTTTGATCCTTCATTTTTTTTTTAATCAAATCTCTCTCTATTGGCAGAATCAAGTTCCTCTAATTCATCATCGAATGAACTATTTGGGGGATCATGATTGGGAGTAAGCATAACCTTAGCATCATAGAGGGCGGGTTGAGAGTCTCTAACGCTCTTAAGGAAATTTGTTTTAGGCATCCCTAAATCCTTATTACTATGCTTATCTCGCAGTTTCATGTGCTTTTCCACCATTTGAGCTGTTTGAGGTGTTTGGCCAAGAACATACAACTTGTTTTCAAGTTTGTTTTTCAAATGCTTAAGATTGGAAAATTCGTTTAATAGTTTAGTTTCCTTTTGTTGAAATTCACTTTTTAGGAGTTTCACACTATCTTGAATTTCCTGTTTTTCCTTAAAAGCACGTTCAAGTTGATTTTGAATAGATTTGATCTCTTGTTTGAAGGCCATTTCCTTCAAATTTTGTTCAGTGATGTAGGCATGCATTTGCAATTCCATTTTTTGTTCACGTTCTGTGAGCTCAAATTTAGCACGTTGTTCATAGAACCTTACTTGATCCCTAAGAGTATTTATCCTAGTGTTTAGGGTATCATCTGGTGCAGCAACCGTATACTCATTTAAATCAAACATTTCTTCATCAGCAGAGGATATATCACTTGGTACAACAGACTCGACGTTGTTCTTCACATATTGCTCATATGGGACAATATTGCTATTCCTCAAATTTGCAGTATCTAATTCATCAACGTTCGTTTGTTGTACCTCGTTACATATCGATTGCTCATGTATCACATCATTGTCACACACAAAAGAAGACTTTTCACAAGATACGTCAGAATGCCTGTCGTGATCCAAATGTTGCTCAGTTGGGAACATTTTGATGGTTTCCAATTTAGCCTCATTTGATTCACAAACATTATTTTGTCGTATATCACAGAAGTTCTTCTGTTCATCACATTTATCATATAGTTTTAGTACCTCAGATATGATGGATGAGTTGGAGCAACCAGATTGTTGTACAGGTGAGACAATTGATGATAGATTAGCCATGAAGATTGTCTGAGCGGTGGGTTCGTCATCAACATCTGAGTCGAAATCATCACAATCCTCTGCCTGGAAGATGTTTGGAGCATTAAGAGCTAAATCCTGAACTGGTTGTTCATCCACATCATCATCAAATGTCTTTCCATCATCCCCAGCAATGAACGCTAATTCTTCCTCATTGAGCACAACTCCATTCTCTTGAGCTTGCATGAGCAACATTTTGTCCTTGAAATAATCTGAGTTTTGAGGACATTTTGGCAGAGTGCAATTCCTGGCGATGTGACCTAGACCCCCACAGTTGTAACATTTTGGTTGCCTTCTTTATCCCTGATTCAAATTTCCAACTCTGTTCTGAAGGTTACCCCGCACAGCATTTCTTTGATTCACATTCTGTCTTCCTTGAACGTTTTGCACCATTATTTTTCTGTCTTCCACAATGGCTTGATTACGTGGATTGGAGGAAGTTCTGAGTTGATTGTTGGAAGATGGGAGTGCAGCCCTGAAATGTTGAACTAGTAGAGAAACTTGATTGGAGAGATTATCAATCATCTTGTCTGTATGAGAGTATCCTGAGTCGAGATGAGAGTTCATGGTGGCTGATGACTGTTGCGATGAGTGATCCATTGATGACACATGTTGATTAGCTGGCACTATGCTACTCATGAAAGCAAGTGAGTCACTGGTGACTGTTGGATTGAGTTTCTCTCTTAGTTGACGATCATAAGCAACATGCTTCTCATGTTGTTGCAAATAAGCGAACAATTGCTCATAGTTCGTATTTCTCAATCCTTTGTTGAGCTTGACAGCAGTGATAAACCGATCCCACTCAGGTGACATGTTGTTCACAAACTTAGAGTTGAGTTGAATGTTAGGCATTGTCATTCTGATCATTCTCATATCATTAACCAGCTTGTGAAATCTGACATAGTAATCAGTAATGTTTTCACCAGGATTCATTTTGAAATGCTCAAACTCATCATATAATTGAGATTCACGGTCTTCTTTGGTCAGCTCTGAGCCAGACAGAAGCATTTTGACATTATCCCACACCGCTTTGGCTTCAGTGTTGAAGTTGATTAGCTTGTACACATCTTTAGGTAACCCTTGTATTACTATGTTTTAGGCACGAATGTCAGCATCATAGCTCTTCTTTTCAACATCAGTGAGATCATTGTAAGTGCGTGGTCTATCAATTCCCTGAACAACAGAGCCATCCTCAGCAGTGGAGATAGCATCTCTGGTTGTACCCATCTGCATAGGACCTTCATCGATAGATCGTTGAATGTTCTCACCATTTTCTTTACCCAAGCAGTACAATCTGATTCTTTGCGCCCATCATTCATAATCAGTCCTGTCTAGCATTGGAGGTCGGGTGTCGGACCCAACAGCTTGAATGTCATCAGATACAGTCGACATCTCAAAGTCTTCAAACGGGATTTTACACCTTTAGTGACTTAAACCGAGAAATGATTCTTTCTAGGGATTTTACTAAAGTCAACAAAAGAAACCGGAAGATATATACAGCAGATTGAACTAATAGAGAGATACCAGATGAGTCACACACTGATTTTGATAAAACATGCAAAAACAGAATCACACCAACGGGAATCACTGAGGGTGAACGGGGATTTGAGCTAACCAAAGAGTGTTACTTAACTGAAGTCATCCCATTTTTTAAACTAATCAAAGAACACTTTGAGGGTTTACGACAATCCCTTGATGTTGAGCTAAAGGAAATGAAAGAAGTGTTTAAAAATGTGGAAAACAAATGTAAACAGAATGCAATAGATCTTCAGCATAGTGAAATTGCCAGGAAAAATATTCTCATCATGAATGACAACTTGATTGCTAAATGTATTACACAAGATGTGTTCTATACTGCTACAGATTCTTCACTTAATGCTTGTCAGTTTCATGAAATGTCTATTACTTTGAATAACCTTCACAATCGTGTTGTTGAGCTTGAGGGGAGAATTTGAAATTGCATGAAAAATTCAAAATGATGATCATGACAACATGGTCAAGCATCTTTCTAAAGTAAAAGTTGATAATCTTAACTTGCAATTAAAATATCAACATTTAGAATAAAAAAATGAAAATATCAAAGGCCAAGACATCTTCTGATGCTCCGGAATTTGATGCATATTTTGAATTAGCAAAAAGGGATTAAAAAATTCAAGCTCATACGAACACGATCCGGTTATTGAGGGCTCAAATTGCCAAATTGAAGTCTCCCATGAATGCTGTAATCGACACCCATAAACCAATGTCTGCAGATTCTCATAACTTTCAACTTCAAAACACAATCAGCTTACTTAGACATGAAAATGATTGTTTTCAAACTGAAAATTCTAAAGTTAAACAACATTACAAAGAGTTATATGATTCTATTAAAATCACTCGTGATTAAACCAATGAAAAGATAACTTCTTTGCTTAATGAAATTGAGAATCTAAAGACAAAGGTGAAAGGGAAAATGCCGGTTATTGAATGTGACAATATCAATTCTGTGGTTTGTAAATGTAAAAAATATGCATGTGAGGCTGTTTTTATTCCTCTTCCCCTAAAGAACAATGAGCTAGTCCATAGTGATTACCTTAGACATCTTAAGAACTGCCGTGACATGACCCATGAAACCATTGAAGAAGATAGAATGGTGAGACCATCTGATAACACCCTATCAGATGTTTGCTTTCTCACCAAACGGTCACAAGAGTTGTTAGAATATGCCATAGGTACATGTCCCAAGATTCCCAACATGCGTGATAGAAATGACACATCCACATCTAGGAATTTGAAGAAGCATGTTACATTTGATATACCTTTGGCTTGTTCTGATCATAGCACATCACCACCTAGAAACCAAACAACTGTGCAATAATTTAATGTTCCCATCGTCAATTCTACAGGAGTAATCAATATCACTAAAGCTAGCGGGTCAAAGCCTAAAGGCAATATAAGGAATGATAGGACTTCGCCTGCTAAGAGTGATCAAGGGAAGAAAATAGAAGACCATCTTAGAAACAATAAGATTGATTTGAATGAAAAGAATCGTGTTGATTCTAGTATTTGCATTAAGCTTACTGTAATTAATTCGAATTCTAATGCTACTTGTAAGACTTTTGATGGTTGTTTAATTTCTGGTAATCATGATGAATGTGTTGTGTGCTTTTTGAAATCGTCTTATAAATCCTTAGTTAAATTTGCTAAGACACACAAACTGGAAATCAATACTTGGAAAGTAACAGGAAAAGTTTTTAACAATGTAGGATATCAGTGGAAACCTATTGGAAGAAAATTCACTCTAGGAAACCAGTTCCTATTGACTTACATGCCCGACCCTAAGTCTTTAGAGGTTAAGAGATGGAAGGCAACTGGTAGAAAATTCCCTTTAGTGACCCAATGCCTTGACATTAAGTCAGCTGCTTCTACTGGTATCGGTTCATCTGTGAGAACCAATGAAAATACAGATCCTGTATCTCTTAAGTATGCGTGTGTGATGAGGCGAAAAATGAACCACTTTTAGGGGGTCATTTAAGGCCGGAATTGACTTTATTTGATCAAATATTGCCCTAAATCGTTCCTTTTGTGATTTTAGGTACTTTGGGAATGAAATCTGGAAAAGGAAGCAATTCGGACATTTTTGGAGCATAAAAGTGAAGAAAACACCAAAGTCTTAATTTTCCTTGCTGGGAACAGTAGGTGACGGCGTCAAGAAGGAATCCTTGACGGCGTCAAGAGCAATTTTCCATGACGATCCAGTACAGATTTGACGGCGTCACGAAGTAGGGCGTTAAGAGTAAAAGTCATGACGGCCTGGAAATGCACAACACATGACGGCGGCAGAAGTAGATCAAGGCAGTCCGAGAAGAGTTTTGGCGGCGAGTTGACGTTGTCACAAGTTTGGTCTTGACGCCGTCAGACCCTATTTCCGATATATATTTTTCTAATTTTCACATTAAAAGAAAAGAGAAGTTTTGGAGAAACCCTAGTATGAACTTGGTGCGAATTTTACAGGTTTTTCAATGGTTCTAAGCCCTTGATACCTTTCATGTGTAATTGAGATAAGTGTTCTTTTAATTCAATCAATATGTCTATGTGTTGGTTGTTTATATCTTGTTCTTGTCTTAATTCGATCATGCTAGGCTAGATCTATCTTGTGTTTGCTTGGATCTAATGAAACCTAGATGTTAATTATGTGTTGATTACTTGTTTATACTTGTTTTGGATGAATGAATTTATATGTTAGGCTTAAGAAAACTGGCAGATCTCCAATTGGTAACATGCTTGAACGTCTTAGGAAACATGAACCGATGTGCACTAGGTCTTTATTGGTTGTATTTAATGCATGAGCCACTGTTTATAATCCCTATGGTTGTGCTGGGCATGGTATAGGAGGAGATAAGAGCTCATAGAATTGGGGAGTTAAGTGCGCCACCCCATGAATGGTATTAAGGAATACAATCCGTCATCCATGCAACTATAACAAGTAATTGACATGTAAAAGATGTCTAGGGAGTAGTGAAATCTAAGTAAACACATTTTCTCCACTTATTGCTCACAACCTTAGTATAATTTAGTTTATTTTCATTTCTAGTATTTTATTTTAATTGCATCTTTAGTATTGGGTTAGTTGACTAGCAACTAATTCCGCCCAAATCCTTCAAACCCGAGATTTTTAATTGCTTTCTAAAAAATATAAAAATACAAAAATAATCATCCCTCACCTTTAGAACTAGTATTTAGGTTTTCTAATCCTAGCGACACTATTCCTAGCTGAATGATCAATCCCCCGGTACTTGTCACTATACTATACTACAACGATCAGGTACACTGCTTGGTGGGGGTTGTAAGCTTCTCAAGATCCCTTGAGAGGTAAAGCCTGGTGCAATTCCCACGCATCAAGTTTTTGGCGCCGTTGCCGGGGAATAGTTATTGTCTAGGTTAGAATATCTTTTTATTAGGTCTACTTACTAGATTCCTTTCTAGTGAGATTTTATTTTTATTTTTAGGTTTCTTTAGTCTATCTTATTTCTTTGTGTCTTTGTTCGTAACTCTTCACCACCCGACATCATGGACAACAGGAACATCTTTGAACTCGTCATCCCACCACAACAAAACCCACCATTAGAACCCCTTAGGCCCCGAACCTTAGGAGAATATTCCCGACCTAGCCACCAAGGCTACCGAAACACCATTGAGCTCACCGGAGCCAATGTGACCCCCTTGCGATCCGACACCATCCGGTTGGTGCAAAGCGGATGTGCATTCCATGGACTTCGTTCCGAAGATCCAAACCAACATCTTAAGGACTTCCTCAATATCATAGATTCCATAGACCTAGGTGTTGAAACTAGAGAGACAACCCTATTACGCCTATTCCAATTCTCTCTACGGGATCAAGCTAGTCAATGGCTTGAGCGTTTACCCGCGGGATCCATCACCACATGGGATGATCTCACCACTCGTTTCCTTGCCCAATTTTTCCCACTGGGGAGAACTACTAAGCTTAGAAATGAGATCTTGATGTTCCAACAACGACAAAATAAATCTCTTTATGAAGCATGGACTCGTTTCAAGGACTTACTCCAAAAAGTCCCTCATCATGGCATAGATCTTTGGCTCCAAGTCCAAATTTTTTATGACCATATCGACATCTCCACGAGGCGAGCCATTGACCAATCGGCCGGTGGTAAGCTACGTGATCTTAGTGCGGAACAATCATGGGAACTCATAGAAGATCTTGCTCTCTATGACAACGAAAGTTGGAATGATCCCCGTGATTTGAACAAAACGGTCAAGGCAATATCTTTTCCTTCGAACAATTCTAGCACTCCCGACCGTAGGATCATGGAACTTGAGGACCAAGTCAAGTTTCTCATGAAATCTTACGAAGCTCCTAAACCTTCAAGCCAAGTGAACAAAATCACTTCTTCATGCAAATTATGTAGTGGTCCCCATGACACTCGTGATTGTGTGGAACTCCCCGGAACAGCTTTTGCGGACTACGTATCCACGCGTACCAACGAAGCGGGAGATAAGTGGTACACTTTCAAGCCCGAGCCGAACCCTTACGGTGATTCATACAACCCCTCTTGGAAAAATCACCCAAACCTTAGGTGGAAACAAAATCAACCCAATTCTTCCAATCCGCTTAATCGTTACCAACCAAACGGTCCACCCTCCAACCGTACTTTCAACAACAATCATTCTAACAACTATGGTAGTACCAACAATCTTGAAGGGTTGATGTATAAGTTCATGGCATCTCAAGAAGCTCGCATATCTAAGTTTGAAGCCGATTTCAAACAAAAGCAAAGCGAGATGACCACTAGAATTGACGCATTGTTGAAAGTTCTCAATGACCGAGAAATGGGAGCACTTCCAAGCGACACAATAAAAAATCCGAAACTAAACGTTAATTCCATATCTTCAGTTTCGTCACCCACTTCGTGTCCACAATACTACTCGGTCAAATCAATAAGCATGTGTTTCAAACAAAACCAAATTCTTCAAAAGGACCAATCAAATAAAACACCCAATATAGAGCCGGTCAAAAGTATAGTTGAAACACCTCCTACGCAAGACCTTGACGATGAATTCAAAGAACTTCACCTTGAACGCCCCGTCATTGATGTCTTAGCGCGTGCTCCTTACTATAGTGCCCTCCTAGAAAAATATGAGAAGTTTAAACTAGGTAAAATTGGGACTGCCTTCGTTCAAAACAAGTTGCCTAAAAAGCTTGATGATCCGGGTATATTTGTTTTGCCTTGTAAGATAGGAAGATCCGAAGCTTTCGATACACTAGCCGATTTAGGGTCAAGCCTCAACTTGATTCCCTTATCCTTATTCACCGCTCTTAAGCTAGGAAAGTTAGAGGAAACGGAGGTATTGATAGGGCTAGCGGATGGGAGTATTGCCCACCCGGTTGGAATGATTAAGGATGTAGTTGTTCACATAGGAAAGTTAACTATATTTGCGGATTTTCACGTCCTAGACATGGTTAGTGACACTACATGCCCATTATTGGTAGGAAGAGGATTTTTAGCAACCGCTAGCGCCATGATAGATTGTAAGGAGTCTAAGATAGCGGTAGGTGAAGGCGATACTTGGTCGGTGTACGATGTAAAGAAGCATAGTTATGATTGTGATGATGAACCGACACCGCATTGGGTAGAGATGAATAGGAGACTGTCTAGATATGGACCTTGGATAGAAAGGAACTTCATAGGACCTCGATGCCCATTTTATCTAGAGAAAGATTTCGTTGAAAAGACACATTTGGTAGAACAACTCATAGCTAGAGATGAAGAGCTAGATCCCTTTGAGGACCCATTAGTCTTTAGGAAGATGATTGAGTTCTTGAGTGTAATGCCTATTAATATAGAGATGAATAAGTGGAAAAGAGAGGGAGACAAGTGTAAATGGAGGTGGGACAAGCCACCTAAAGAAGGTGATGGATCATGGCATATGAGGATGACTTTGTATGATCCGGATGGAGAAAAGTTTGAAAGGTCATACCATACTAAGGAAACCAATAGGAAGTTGAAACCTAAGTTTGATCCCAAAGATGTCCTCAATGAGGAACTCACCCGTATCACGTAGTCACCCATAACCTTGAGTCTAGCTACAAGACTCGTAAATAAAGAAAAGCGCTTCTTGGGAGGCAACCCATGTTTTGTGTGATTTTATTTTGTTTGCTTGTTATTTGCTTTCGTATGCATGCTTTATTTTTATTGTTGGTAGATCATGTTTCTAAACTAAATAGTGGAAATACTTTACTTTGTTGTTTTGGCCTAGTCTTAACTCCACCTAAAGGTATTTTTGCAAAAGATAAGTGTAAGGGGAAACCCCAAATATGTTTTTAAGAAACAAACCGATCATGATTCTCCACAATATTAAATGAACATGTATATTCATATTTGTTAGAGTCAAATGCTTGTATTGAGTCATAATGAAGTTTTGCAGGATTTTCCAGGAAGTAGGACCAAGTTTTTCCAGAAATTTTCCGGAAACTTAACATAAGAACTTCTGCAGGTCACTTCTAACGGCGTCAAGAGTTAACTCTTGACGGCGTCAAGTGTAAAAATCTGGAAATTTTACCGGTTTTGTTTTTCTAACGGAGTCTCATGGTTTTTGTGAATTATCAAGTTTTATAATCTCCAGGAAATCTGCAAACTTTATTCCACAAGCATTATATCTTATCTTGTTTTCTAGGATTTAGTAACTTATATAGGATGCCGCCGATTTTATGCGAGGTTGTTTTGTCTATTTTCTCAGGTTTTACAGGTTATGTATGACAAGAAGATGATTTACATTCTGGAAGGGAAGCTTTGATTGTTCATTTTCTTGGAGGAAGATTTAACCTGGCCACCTTATTATCCATACCGAGCGAACCAGGGGAGTATTTGATTTCATTCTTTTTACTTTTTAACTTTTACATTCTTTACTTGAACATTGGGGACAATGTTCATCTTAAGTGTAAGGGGAGGGTAAAAAGATGATACCTTACATATGCACTTTCGCTTGAGTTTGTTTTGTTTGATGGTAGATGTGTAATAAAACTATGAGAAATACTTGTTAGTGCAATTTTAGCGCCAAATTTAAAATTTTTTACAACATTTAGGAGTGAAACTTTAGCCATAGCAAGCGTCTCATGGATAGGAGATTGTATGACTAGCACATAACCGTATATTCAGAAAAATTTTCCACCCAAATATGTGAGGTTCGCCTTTAGATTTGATAGGAAAAGCATTTACTATTAGTGCTTATGAGTGTACCGGTAGCATTTAGATTCTAGAACTTGCGTTAGTGATGCATCCCGAGACCGCTAGTGAGACTACATTCGTTTAGTAGGATTTACTACATGATAAGAGGCATTAGGATCACCCTTGTGTTAAACCCGTATCATAATTACTTGACCATTTAAGTCATATTACTTGGCTAGTTAAGCCAACTAATTTTTCCCACAACTTTAGCGTTGTACTCATTTTTAGTACACGAAACCCCTAGTACACCCCTCCGAGCCTATCTTTTCGTTTCTAACTTTAAGCATTTTACTTAAAGGAAGAATTTGTTACACCCCACTTAAATGTACAACCAAATCGCCTTAGCCTTCCGTGTATGCGCTCATTTTTAGTGCATTATTGTTATTTGTTAATGCCTAAGTTAACTTTCTAATTGATTACATGGTTGCTAAGTCGAGTCATATCCTTGTACATATTGTTTTGGGACGATTGGGACTCATGGGTAAGTACTTATTTTATGCAGTAATGGGGAAGAACATCTTATTATTACCCCCATATGTACGTTAATCTTAAAAGTGTTCCAAGTGTTTTGATTTTCTTAATTCGAGTCATTAGATTAGTTTATTATAAAGTATGTAAAAATTCAAGTGTAAGGGGAATTTTCAACCCCTATGATGTATTATTTCGGATGGTAGGGTAACAGTGTATGCAAAAAAAAAAAATAATAATAATAAATAAAAAAAAATAAAAAAAGAAAAAGTAAAGAGAAAAAAACATACGGACTACCATCCCTTTTTATTCTATGTTCATTTTATGTTTTTGTTATTTTTCATTTATTAGCTTAAGTCGAGTCTAGTCTTGACTTAGCAACGCCACATTGTACATGTAATTAACCAAGATTGTTAACTCGCCACCAGTAAAAACTTCCTTTATCCAACAAAACCGTGTATTTCATATCCCTACACCTAACGTTACAACCTTTTAAAAGACCTCTTTGATAGTTTATCCTAGGTGCTTACGCCATGTGGTGGAGGTTTGATCCTTTCCCAAGCCTATGGTAATCTATTTTGCTATGACAGGTAGTGAGAGATATTTTCCGTTTCCATATTGTAATTTACACTTTATTACACCCGAGAGATGTGAGTATCTAAACACTATTTGTGAGGTGCTAGTGTATGACCTCCGTGCTTGTCTATTGGTTTTTAGTGGAACGATTATTTGTTGTAATTACTTTTATATTAGTGTTAAATGACCCCTAACTTGTATTTTGAGTAGAATAAAAGCGCATTTGCTTGAGGACAAGCAAATCTCAAGTGTAAGGGTATATGATGAGGCGAAAAATGAACCACTTTTAGGGGGTCATTTAAGCCCGGAATTGACTTTATTTGATCAAATATTGCCCTAAATCATTCTTTTTGTGATTTTAGGTACTTTGGGAGTGAAATCTGGAAAAGGAAGCAATTCGGACGTTTTTGGAGCATAAAAGTGAAGAAAACGCCAAAGTCTTAATTTTCCTTGCTGGGAACAGTAGGTGACGGCGTCAAGAAGGAATCCTTGACGGCGTCAAGAGCAATTTTCCATGACGATCTAGTACAGATTTGACGGCGTCACGAAGTTGGGCGTCAAGAGTAAAAGTCATGACGGCCTGGAAATGCACAACACATGACGGCGTTAGAAGTAGATCAAGGCAGTCCGAGAAGAGTTTTGGCGGCGAGGTGACGGCGTCACAAGTTTTGTCTTGACGCCGTCAGACCCTATTTCCTATATATACTTTTCTAATTTTCACATTAAAAGAAAAGAGAAGTTTTGGAGAAACCCTAGTACGAACTTGGTGCGAATTTTACAGGTTTTTCAAGGGTTCTTCGCCCTTGATACCTTTCATGTGTAATTGAGATAAATGTTCTTTTAATTCAATCAATATGTCTATGTGTTGGTTGTTTATATCTTGTTCTTGTCTTAATCCCATCATGCTAGGCTAGATCTATCTTGTGTTTGCTTGGATCTAATGAAACCTAGATGTTAATTATGTGTTGATTACTTGTTTATACTTGTTTTGGATGAATGAATTTATATGTTAGGCTTAAGAAAACTGGCAGATCTCCAATTGGTAACATGCTTGAACGTCTTAGGAAACATGAACCGATGTGCACTAGGTCTTTATTGGTTGCATTTAATGCATGAGCCACTATTTATAATCCCTATGGTTGTGCTGGGCACGGTATAGGAGGAGATAAGAGCTCATAGAATTGGGGAGTTAAGTGCGCCACCCCATGAATGGTATTAAGGAATACAATCCGTCATCCATTCAACTATAACAAGTAATTAACGTGTAAAAGATGTCTAGGGAGTAGTGAAATCTAAGTAAACACATTTTCTTCACTTATTGCTCACAACCTTAGTATAATTTAGTTTATTTTCATTTCTAGTATTTTATTTTAATTGCATCTTTAGTATTGGGTTAGTTGACTAGCAACTAATTCCGCCCAAATCCTTCAAACCCGAGATTTTTAATTGCTTTCTAAAAAATAAAAAAATACAAAAATAATCATCCCTCACCTTTAGAACTAGTATTTAGGTTTTCTAATCCTAGCGACGCTATTCCTAGCTGAACGATCAATCCCCCGGTACTTGTCACTATACTATACTACAACGATCAGGTACACTGCCTGGTGGGGGTTGTAAGCTTCTCAGGATCCCTTAAGAGGTAAAGCCTGGTGCAATTCCCACGCATCAGTGTGCTAACCTACTGGATCCCAATTACACTTGGGGATCCATGTTTTTCAGTTATCCATATCTGTCTGGTTTCAAATGCAGGTCGTATAAATCATCCTGTGGTATTTGGACTCAGGCTGCTCAAAACATATGATTGGGTATCGCTCTCGGCTTAGAAATTTTGTGAAAAAGTTTATTGGGACAGTTAGATTCGGAAACGACCATTTTGGAGCTATTATGGGTATGGTGATTATGTGTTTGGTGATAGCGTGATTTCTAGAGTTTACTATGTGGAAGGACTTGGGCACAACTTATTCTCTGTTGGACAATTTTGTGATTCTGATCTCGAAGTGGCCTTCAGAAAACACACATGTTTCGTTAGAGAATTGGTTGGAGTTGATCTTCTTAAGGGAAGTCATGGCACAAATTTGTATACTATCTCTATTGAAAACATGATGTGGTCCTCTCCCATTTGCTTGCTCTCTAAGGCCTCAAAGAGCAAATCATGGTTATGGCACCGTCGTTTGAACCACTTGAACTTCGGCACCATTAATGAACTTTCTCGCAAAGATCTTGTTCGAGGCAAGGCTAGATTAGTCAATCATCTTGTCAGTATGAGAGTACCCTAAGTCGAGGTGGGTATTCATGGCAGCCGATGACTGTAGAGATGAGTGATCTACTGATGATACAGGTTGATTGGTTGGCAACATACTAGTCATAAAAGCAAGTGAGTCATTGGTGACAGTTGGATTGAGCTTCTCTCTTAATTGATGATCATATGTTGCATGCTTCTCATGGTGTTGTAGATATGCAAACAATTGTTCGTAGTTCGTATTTCTCAATCCTTTTTTGAGCTTAACTGCTGTAACAAAACGATCCCACTCAGGTGACATGTTGTTCACAAACTTAGAGTTGAGTTGAATGTTGGGCATTGTCATTCTGATCATTCTCATGTCATTAACCAGCTTGTGAAATCTGACATAGTGGTCGGTAATATTTTCACCAGGATTCATTTTGAAATGCTCAAACTCATCATACAGTTGAGATTTACGGTCTTCTTTGGTCAGCTCCGATCCAGACATAAGCATATTGACATTGTCCCAAACAGCTTTGGCTTCAATGTTGAAGTTGATTAACTTGTACACATCTTTGGGTAACCCTTGTATCACGATGTTGGAGGCTCGAATGTCAGCATCATAGCGCTTCTTTTCAACATCATTGAGATCATTGTAAGTGCGTGGTCTATCAATTCCATGGATGACAGAACCATCCTCAGCCGTGGAGATAGCATCTCTGGTTGTACCCATCTGTATAGGACCTTCATCGATAGATCGCAGAATGTTCTCACCATTTTCTTTACCCAAGCAATACAATCTGATTCTTTGTGCCTGATAAGGCGAAAAATGATCCGTTTTTAGGGGGTCATTTAAGCCCGAATCCGAACTTATTTGATCAAATATTGCCCTAAATCGTTCCTTTTGTGATTTTAGGTACTTGGAGAGTGAATTCTGGAAAAGAAGCCATTTTGGACGTTTTTGGAGCATAAAAGTGAAGAAAACGGCAAAGTCTCAATTTTCCATGCTGGGAACAGTAGGTGACGGCGTCACGAGTAATGTCCTGAGAGCGTCAAACCTCAATAATAAAATCCGAGAGTTCATGAAGGCGTCAAGAGTTGTCCTGACGGCGTCAAAACCCCAAGAATTAAAATCCGTAGTTGATGACGGCGTCACACACAGGGCGTCAAGAGGAATTTGTGTGACGGCCTAGGCCTTGACGGCGTCAGAAGTAGATCAAGGCCGTCCGAGGAAGTATTTGGCGGCGAGATGACGGCGTCACACCTTTGTTCTTGACGCCGTCATCCCTATTTTCCTATATATAGTTTTCTAGTTTTTCACATTTAAAGAGAGGAGTTTTGGGAGAATCCCTAAAGACGATTTTGGTGTAACTTTACAGGTTTTTCAAGGGTTCCAACCCCTTGATACCTTGCATGATTAATCAAGATAAGTGTTCTTCTAATTCAATCAATATGTCTATGTGTTGGTTGTCTATATCTTGTTCTTGTCTTAATTCTAGCATGCTAGGCTAGATCTCTTTTGTGTTTGCTTAGATCTAATGAAACCTAGATATTGATTATGTGTTGATTACTTGTTTATTCTTGTTCTTGGATGAATGATTTATATGTTAGGCTTAAGAAAACTGGCAGATCTCCAAATGGTAACATGCTTGAACGTCTTAAGAAACATGAACCGAGGCGTACTAGGTCTTTATTGGTTGTATTTAATGCATGAGCCACTGTTTACAATCCCTATAGTTGTGCTGGGCATGGTGTAGGAGGAGATAAGAGCTCATAGAATTGGGGAGTTATGTATGCCACCCCATGAATGGTATTAAGGAATACGATCCGTCATCCATGCAATTATAACAAGTAATTAACGTGTAAAAGATATCTAGGGAGTAGTGAAATCTAAGTAAATACATTTTCTCCAATTACTGCTCACAACTTTAGTATAAATTAGCTTATTTACATTTTTTGTATTTTATTTTGATTGCATCTTAGTATTGGGTTAGTTGAATAGCAACTAATTCCGCCCACTCTTCCAAAACCCGAGATTTTAATTCGCTTTCTAAAAAATATAAAAACACAAAAATAATCATCCCTCACCTTTAGAACTAGTATTTAGGCTTTCTAATCCTAGCGACACTATTCCTAAGCTGAATGATCAATCCCCCGGTACTTGTCACTATACTATACTACAACGATCAGGTACACTGCCTGGTGGGGGTTGTAAGCTTCTCGAGATCCCTCGAGAGGTAAAGCCTGTTGCGATTCCCACGCATCAAGTTTTTGGCGCCGCAGCCCGGGGAATAGTTATTGTCTAGGTTAGGATTTCTTTTTATTAGGTCTACTTGCTAGATTCCTTTCTAGTAAGATTTTATTTTTATTTTTAGGTCTTCTTTAGTCTATCTTATTTCTTCGTGCTTTTGTTCATAACTCTTTACCATCCGACATCATGGAAGGTGGTAACATCTTTGAACCCGTCATCCCACCACAACAAAACCCACCACTAGAACCCCTTAGGCCCCGAACCTTAGGAGAGTACTCCCGACCTAGCCATCAAGGATACCGAAACACCATTGAGCTCACCGGAGCCAATGTGACCCCCTTGCGATCTGACACCATCCGGTTGGTGCAAAGCAGATGTGCATTCCATGGACTTCGTTCCGAAGATCCAAACCAACATCTTAAGGACTTTCTCAAAATCGTAGATTCCATAGACCTAGGTGTTGAAACTAGAGAGACTACCCATTTACGCATATTCCAATTCTCTCTACGGGATCAAGCTAGTCAATGGCTTGAGCGTTTACCCGCGGGATCCATCACCACATGGGATGATCTCACCACTCGTTTCCTTGCTTAATTTTTCCCACCGGGGAGAACTACTAAGCTTAGGAATGACATCTTGATGTTCCAACAACGTCAAAATGAATCTCTTTATGAAGCATGGACTCGTTTCAAGGACTTACTCCAAAAAGTCCCTCATCATGGCATAGATCTTTGGCTCCAAGTCCAAATTTTTTATGACCATATCGACATCTCCACGAGGCGAGCCATTGACCAATCGGCCGGTGGTAAGCTACGTGATCTTAGTGCGGAACAATCATGGGAACTCATAGAAGATCTTGCTCTCTATGGCAACGAAAGTTGGAACGATCCCCGTGATTTGAACAAAACGGTCAAGGCAATATCTTTGCCTTTGAACAATTCTAGCACTCCCGACCGTAGGATCATGGAACTTGTGGACCAAGTCAAGTTTCTCATGAAATCTTACGATGCTCCTAAGCCTTCAAGCCAAGTGAACAAAATCACTTCTTCATGCGAATTATGTAGTGGTCCCCATGATACTCGTGATTGTGTGGAACTCCCCGGAACAGCTTTTGCGGACTACGCATCCACGCGTACCGACAAAGCGGGAGATAAGTGGTACACTTTCAAGCCCGAGCCAAACACATACGGTGATTCATACAATCCCTCATGGAAAAATCACCCGAACCTTAGGTGGAAACAAAATCAAACCAATTCTTCCAATCCGCCTAATCATTACCAACCAAACGGTCCACCATCCAACCGTACTTTCAACAACAATCCTTCTAACAACTATGGTAGTACCAACAATCTTGAAAGATTGATGTCAAAGTTCATGGCATCTCAAGAAGCTCGCATAGCTAAGTTTGAAGCCGATTTCAAACACAAGCAAAGCGAGATGACTACTAGAATTGACGCATTGTTGAAAGTTCTCAATGACCGAGAAATGGGAGCACTCCCAAGCGACACAATCAAGAATCCGAAACTAAACGTTAATTCCATATCTTCAGTTTCGTCACCCACTTCATGTCCACAATACTACTCGGTCAAATCAACGAGCACGTGTTTCAAACAATACCAAGTTCTACCAAAGGACCAATCAAACAAGACACCCAATATAGAACCGGTCAAAAGTATAGTTGAAACACCTCCTACGCAAGACCTTGACGGTGAATTCAAGGAACTTCACCTTGAACACCCCGTCATTGATGTCTTAGCGCGTGATCCTTACTATAGTGCCCTCCTAGAAAAATATGAGAAGTATAAGCTAGGTAAAAATGGGACCGCCTTCGTTCAAAACAAGTTGCCTAAAAAGCTTGATGATCCGGGTATATTTGTTTTGCCTTGTAAGATAGGAAGATCCGAAGCTTTCGACACACTAGCCGATTTAGGGTCAAGCCTCAACTTGATTCCCTTATCCTTATTCACCGCTCTTAAGCTAGGAAAGTTAGAGGAAGCGGAGGTATTGATAGGGCTAGCGGATGGGAGCATTGCCCACCCGGTTGGAATGATTAAGGATGTAGTTGTTCACGTAGGAAGGTTAACTATATTAGCGGATTTTCACGTCCTAGACATGGTTAGTGACACTACATGCCCATTATTGGTAGGAAGAGGATTTTTAGCAACCGCTAGTGCCATGATATATTGCAAGGAATCCTAGATAGCGGTAGGTGAAGGCGATACTTGGTCGGTGTATGATGTTAAGAAGCATAGTTATGATTGTGATGATGAACCAACACCGCATTGGGTAGAGATGAATAGGAAACCATCTAGATATGGGCCTTGGATAGAAAAGAACTTTATAGGACCTCAATGCCCATTTTATCTAGAAAAAGATTTTGTTGAAAAGACACATTCGGTAGAACAACTCATAGCTAGAGATGAAGAGCTAGACCCCTTTGAGGACCCATTAGTCTTTAGGAAGATGATTGAGTTATTAAGCGTAATGCCCATCAACATAGAAAGGAATAAATGGAAAAGAGAGGGAGACAAGTGTAAATAGAGGTGGGACAAGCCACCTAAAGAAGGTGACGGGTCATGTAATATTAGAATGACCTTGTATGATCCGGATGGGGAAAAGTTTGAAAGGTCGTACCATACTAAGGAAACCGATAGAAAGTTGAAACCTAAGTTCGATCCCAAAGATGTCCTCAATGAGGAACTCACCGTATCACGTAGTAACCCATGACCTTGAGTCTAGCTACAAGACTCGTAAATAAAGAAAAGCGCTTCTTGGGAGGCAACCCATGCTTTGTGTGATTTCCATTTTATTTGATTGTTATTTGCTTCCGTATGCATGCTTTATTTTTATTGTTGGTTGATCATGTCTCTAAATTAAAAAGTGGAAATACTTTACTATGTTGTTTGGCCTAGTCTTAACTCCAACTTAAAAGTATTTTTGCAAAAGATAAGTGTAAGGGGAAACCCCAAATATGTTTTTAAGAAACAAACTGATCATGATTCTCCACAATATTAAATGAACATGTATATTCGTATTTATTAGAGTCAAATGCTTGTATTGAGTCATAATGAAGTTTTGCAGGATTTTCCAGGAAGTAGGACCAAGTTTTTCCAGAAATCTTCCGGAAACTTAACAGAAGAATTTCTGCAGGTCCATTCTGACGGCGTCAGAGGTTTACTCTTGACGGCGTCAGGAGTTAAAATCTAGAAATTTTACCGGTTTTGTTTTTCTAACGGAGTCTTATGGTTTTTGTGAATTATTAAGTTTTATAATCTCCAGGAAATCTGCAAACTTCATTCCACAAGCATTATATCTTACTTTGTTTTCTAGGATTTAGTAACTTATATAGGATGCCGCCGATTTTACGCCAGGTTGTCTTGTCTATTTTTGTTAGGATTTACAGGGTATGTTCGACAAGGAGATGATTTATATTCTGGAAGGGAAGCTTTGATTGTTCATTTTCTTGGAGGAAGATCTAATCTGGCCAACCTATAATCCATACCGAGCGAATCAGGGGAGTATTTGATTTCATTCTCTTTACTTTTTCACTTTTACATTCTTTACTTGAACATTGGGGACAATGTTCATCTTAAGTCTAAGGGGAGGGTAAAAAGATGATACCTTACATATGCACTTTCGCTTGAGTTTGTTTTGTTTAATGGTAGATGTGTAATAAAACTATGAGAAATACTTGTTAGTGTAATTTTAGCACCAAATTTAAAATTTTCTACAACATTTAGGAGTGAAACTTTAGCCATAGCAAGTGTCTCATGGATAGGAGATTGTATGACTAGCACATAACCGTATATTCAGAAAAATTTTCCACCCAAATATGTGAGGTTCGCCTTTAGATTTGATAGGAAAAGCATTTATTATTAGTGCTTATGAGTGTACCGGTAGCATTTAGATTCTAGAACTTGCGTTAGTGATGCATCCCGAGACCGCTAGTGAGACTACATTCGTGTGGTAGGATTTACTACATGATAAGAGGCATTAGGATCACCCTTGTGTTAAACCCGTATTATAATTACTTGACCATTTAAGTCATATTACTTGGCTAGTTAAGTCAACTAATTTTTCCCACACCCTTAGCGTTGTACTCATTTTTAGTACACGAAACCCCTAGTACACCCCTCCGAGCCTATCTTTTCGTTTCTAACTTTAAGCATTTTACTTAAAGGAAGAATTTGTTACACCCCACTTAAATGTACAACCAAATCGCCTTAGCCTTCCGTGTATGCGCTCATTTTTAGTGCATTATTGTTATTTGTTAAACCTTAAGTTAACTTTCTAATTGATTACATGGTTGCTAAGTCGAGTCATATCCTTGTACATATTGTTTTGGGACGATTGGGACTCATGGGTAAGTACTTATTTTATGGAGTAATGGGGAAGAACATCATTTATTACCCCCATATGTACGTTAATCTTAAAAGTGCTCCAAGTATTTTGATTTTCTTAATTCGAGTCATTAGATTAGTTTAATGTAAAGTATGTAAAGATTCAAGTGTAAGGGGAATTCTCATCCCCTATGATGTATTATTTTGGATGGTAGGGTAAGAGTGTATGCAAACAAAAAAAAAAAAAAAAAAAAAAAAAAAAAAAAAAAAAAAAAAATCGAAAAATCATGAAAAAGAAAAAAAAATAGAAAAAGGAAAAAAAGAGAAAAAAACATACGGACTACCATCCCGTTTCATTCTATGTTTATTTTATGTTTTTGTTATTTTTCATTTATTAGCATAAGTCGAGTCGAGTCTTGGCTTAGCAACGCCACATTGTACATGTAATTAACCAAGATTGTTAACTCGCCACGAGTAAAACTTCTTTTATCCAACAAAACCGTGTAATTCATATCCCTATACCTAACGTTACAACCCTTTAAAAGACCTCTTTGATAGTTTATCCTAGGTGCTTACGCCATGTGGTGGAGGTTTGATCCTTTCCCAAGCCTATGGTAATCTATTTTGCTATGACAGGTAGTGAGAGATATCTTCCATTTCCATATTGTAATTTACACTTTATTACACCCGAGAGATGTGAGTATCTAAACACTATTTGTGAGGTGCTTGTGTATGACCTCCGTGCTTGTCTATTGGTCTTTAGTGGAATGATTATTTGTTGTAATTACTTTTATATTAGTGTTAAATGACCTCTAACTTGTCTTTTGACTAGAATAAAAGCGCATTTGCTTGAGGACAAGCAAATCTCAAGTGTAAGGGTATATGATAAGGCGAAAAATGATCCGTTTTTAGGGGGTCATTTAAGCCCGAATCCGAACTTATTTGATCAAATATTGCCCTAAATTGTTCCTTTTGTGATTTTAGGTACTTGGAGAGTGAATTCTGGAAAAGAAGCCATTTTGGACGTTTTTGGAGCATAAAAGTGAAGAAAACGGCAAAGTCTCAATTTTCCATGCTGGGAACAGTAGGTGACGGGGTCAAGAGTAATGTCCTGACGGCGTCAAACCTCAATAATAAAATCCGAGAGTTCATGAAGGCGTCAAGAGTTGTCCTGACGGCGTCAAAACCCCAAGAATTAAAATCCGTAGTTGATGACGCCGTCACACACAGGGCGTCAAGAGGAATTTGTGTGACGGCCTAGGCCTTGACGGCGTTAGAAGTAGAACAAGGCCGTCCGAGGAAGTATTTGGCGGCGAGATGACGGCGTCACACCTTTGTTCTTGACGCCGTCATCCCTATTTTCCTATATATAGTTTTCTAGTTTTTCACATTTAAAGAGATGAGTTTTGGGAGAAACCCTAAAGACGATTTTGGTGTAACTTTACAGGTTTTTCAAGGGTTCCAACCCCTTGATACCTTGCATGATTAATCAAGATAAGTGTTCTTCTAATTCAATCAATATGTCTATGTGTTGGTTGTCTATATCTTGTTCTTGTCTTAATTCTATCATGCTAGGCTAGATCTCTTTTGTGTTTGCTTAGCTCTAATGAAACCTAGATATTGATTATGTGTTGATTACTTGTTTATTCTTGTTCTTGGATGAATGATTTATATGTTAGGCTTAAGAAAACTGGCAGATCTCCAAATGGTAACATGCTTGAACGTCTTAAAAACATGAACCGAGGCGTACTAGGTCTTTATTGGTTGTATTTAATGCATGAGCCACTGTTTACAATCCCTATAGTTGTGCTGGGCATGGTGTAGGAGGAGATAAGAGCTCATAGAATTGGGGAGTTATGTATGCCACCCCATGAATGGTATTAAGGAATACGATCCGTCATCCATGCAATTATAACAAGTAATTAACGTGTAAAAGATATCTAGGGAGTAGTGAAATCTAAGTAAACATATTTTCTCCAATTACTGCTCACAACTTTAGTATAAATTAGCTTATTTACATTTTTTGTATTTTATTTTGATTGCATCTTAGTATTGGGTTAGTTGAATAGCAACTAATTCCGCCCACTCTTCCAAAACCCGAGATTTTAATTCGCTTTCTAAAAAATATAAAAACACAAAAATAATCATCCCTCACCTTTAGAACTAGTATTTAGGCTTTCTAATCCTAGCGACACTATTCCTAAGCTGAACGATCAATCCCCCGGTACTTGTCACTATACTATACTACAACGATCAGGTACACTGCCTGGTGGGGGTTGTAAGCTTCTCGAGATCCCTCGAGAGGTAAAGCCTGTTGCGATTCCCACGCATCAAGTTTTTGGCACCGCAGCCCGGGGAATAGTTATTGTCTAGGTTAGGATTTCTTTTTATTAGGTCTACTTGCTAGATTCCTTTCTAGTAAGATTTTATTTTTATTTTTAGGTCTTCTTTAGTCTATCTTATTTCTTCGTGCTTTTGTTCGTAACTCTTTACCATCCGACATCATGGAAGGTGGTAACATCTTTGAACCCGTCATCCCACCACAACAAAACCCGCCACTAGAACCCCTTAGGCCCCGAACCTTAGGAGAGTACTCCCGACCTAGCCATCAAGGCTACCGAAACACCATTGAGCTCACCGGAGCCAATGTGACCCCCTTGCGATCCGACACCATCCGGTTGGTGCAAATCGGATGTGCATTCCATGGACTTCGTTCCGAAGATCCAAACCAACATCTTAAGGACTTTCTCAAAATCGTAGATTCCATAGACCTAGGTGTTGAAACTAGAGAGACTACCCATTTACGCCTATTCCAATTCTCTCTACGGGATCAAGCTAGTCAATGGCTTGAGCGTTTACCCGCGGGATCCATCACCACATGGGATGATCTCACCACTCGTTTCCTTGCTCAATTTTTCCCACCGGGGAGAACTACTAAGCTTAGGAATGACATCTTGATGTTCCAACAACGTCAAAATGAATCTCTTTATGAAGCATGGACTCGTTTCAAGGACTTACTCCAAAAAGTCCCTCATCATGGCATAGATCTTTGGCTCCAAGTCCAAATTTTTTATGACAATATCGACATCTCCACGAGGCGAGCCATTGACCAATCGGCCGGTGGTAAGCTACGTGATCTTAGTGCGGAACAATCATGGGAACTCATAGAAGATCTTGCTCTCTATGACAACGAAAGTTGGAACGATCCCCGTGATTTGAACAAAACGGTCAAGGCAATATCTTTGCCTTCGAACAATTCTAGCACTCCCGACCGTAGGATCATGGAACTTGTGGACCAAGTCAAGTTTCTCATGAACGTCTTAAGAAACATGAACCGAGGCGTACTAGGTCTTTATTGGTTGTATTTAATGCATGAGCCACTGTTTACAATCCCTATAGTTGTGTTGGGCATGGTGTAGGAGGAGATAAGAGCTCATAGAATTGGGGAGTTATGTATGCCACCCCATGAATGGTATTAAGGAATAAGATCCGTCATCCATGCAATTATAACAAGTAATTAACGTGTAAAAGATATCTAGGGAGTAGTGAAATCTAAGTAAACACATTTTCTCCAATTACTGCTCACAACTTTAGTATAAATTAGCTTATTTACATTTTTTGTATTTTATTTTGATTGCATCTTAGTATTGGGTTAGTTGAATAGCAACTAATTCCGCCCACTCTTCCAAAACCCGAGATTTTAATTCGCTTTCTAAAAAATATAAAAACACAAAAATAATCATCCCTCACCTTTAGAACTAGTATTTAGGCTTTCTAATCCTAGCGACACTATTCCTAAGCTGAACGATCAATCCCCCGGTACTTGTCACTATACTATACTACAACGATCAGGTACACTGCCTGGTGGGGGTTGTAAGCTTCTCGAGATCCCTCGAGAGGTAAAGCCTGTTGCGATTCCCACGCATCAAGTTTTTGGCACCGCAGCCCGGGGAATAGTTATTGTCTAGGTTAGGATTTCTTTTTATTAGGTCTACTTGCTAGATTCCTTTCTAGTAAGATTTTATTTTTATTTTTAGGTCTTCTTTAGTCTATCTTATTTCTTCGTGCTTTTGTTCGTAACTCTTTACCATCCGACATCATGGAAGGTGGTAACATCTTTGAACCCGTCATCCCACCACAACAAAACCCGCCACTAGAACCCCTTAGGCCCCGAACCTTAGGAGAGTACTCCCGACCTAGCCATCAAGGCTACCGAAACACCATTGAGCTCACCGGAGCCAATGTGACCCCCTTGCGATCCGACACCATCCGGTTGGTGCAAATCGGATGTGCATTCCATGGACTTCGTTCCGAAGATCCAAACCAACATCTTAAGGACTTTCTCAAAATTGTAGATTCCATAGACCTAGGTGTTGAAACTAGAGAGACTACCCATTTACGCCTATTCCAATTCTCTCTACGGGATCAAGCTAGTCAATGGCTTGAGCGTTTACCCGCGGGATCCATCACCACATGGGATGATCTCACCACTCGTTTCCTTGCTCAATTTTTCCCACCGGGGAGAACTACTAAGCTTAGGAATGACATCTTAATGTTCCAACAACGTCAAAATGAATCTCTTTATGAAGCATGGACTCGTTTCAAGGACTTACTCCAAAAAGTCCCTCATCATGGCATAGATCTTTGGCTCCAAGTCCAAATTTTTTATGACAATATCGACATCTCCACGAGGCGAGCCATTGACCAATCGGCCGGTGGTAAGCTACGTGATCTTAGTGCGGAACAATCATGGGAACTCATAGAAGATCTTGCTCTCTATGACAACGAAAGTTGGAACGATCCCCGTGATTTGAACAAAACGGTCAAGGCAATATCTTTGCCTTCGAACAATTCTAGCACTCCCGACCGTAGGATCATGGAACTTGTGGACCAAGTCAAGTTTCTCATGAACGTCTTAAGAAACATGAACCGAGGCGTACTAGGTCTTTATTGGTTGTATTTAATGCATGAGCCACTGTTTACAATCCCTATAGTTGTGTTGGGCATGGTGTAGGAGGAGATAAGAGCTCATAGAATTGGGGAGTTATGTATGCCACCCCATGAATGGTATTAAGGAATAAGATCCGTCATCCATGCAATTATAACAAGTAATTAACGTGTAAAAGATATCTAGGGAGTAGTGAAATCTAAGTAAACACATTTTCTCCAATTACTGCTCACAACTTTAGTATAAATTAGCTTATTTACATTTTTTGTATTTTATTTTGATTGCATCTTAGTATTGGGTTAGTTGAATAGCAACTAATTCCGCCCACTCTTCCAAAACCCGAGATTTTAATTCGCTTTCTAAAAAATATAAAAACACAAAAATAATCATCCCTCACCTTTAGAACTAGTATTTAGGCTTTCTAATCCTAGCGACACTATTCCTAAGCTGAACGATCAATCCCCCGGTACTTGTCACTATACTATACTACAACGATCAGGTACACTGCCTGGTGGGGGTTGTAAGCTTCTCGAGATCCCTCGAGAGGTAAAGCCTGTTGCGATTCCCACGCATCAGTGCCCATGATTCATAATCTGTCCTGTCTAGCGTCGGTGGTCGGGTGTCGGACCCAGCAGCTTGAATGTCATCTGAAACTGTCGACATCTCAAAGTCTTCAAACGGGATTTTAAAGCTTTTGTAATTTAAACCGAGAAATGATTCTTTCTAAGGATTTTACTAAAGTCAACAAAAGAAACCAAAAGGTATACTCAGCAAGTTAAACTAATAGAGAGATACTAGATGAGTCACAGTTTGCATCAAGTGTTAAGTTGTGACAAGTCAAGTTACAATATATCCAATTGAGATTAGTCAAGTCGTAAGGATTAACTCACAACGTCAGATCATAATTAGATTAATTGAAACGACTAAAGTTACAACAATTCACGAATTACAAAATGATTAACCTATCGCATGAATCTCATCACTTAGTAAATTGCCAAACAAGTTGAGAAAGTCGCAACCTAAAAGAATAAACCGCAAAGTAGGAGCAAACAGCAACCAGATGAGCAAATCGCAGGAAGAGCTAACCGCAGGAGAGATAATCGCAGAGAGTCACTAACCACAGACTAAACAAACCACAAGGTAAGTTAACCTCTAGGTGAGTAAAACGCTAGGCACAAACCACAGTAAGGAGGAAACCACAAGATGATCAAATCGCAAGTGCGGTAACCGCAGAAAACGCAAACCACAAGAGCAAACCACAAATACTTAATCGCAAACAACCAAACCGCAGGAGCAAATCATAATCCACAATGGTCCAAAACTATCACTTTCCTTGCGTTTTTTTTGTTTACCCAAAATAGTAATCGCAAACAAACTAACCACAGAATCCAGAAGCAAATCGCAACGATAAAATGAGGCAGTGGAGATAACCACAGACAAGAATAACTACTCAAACCCAATCCAAACTTCAAATAAACGTATGATATAGTGTAACCAACTGAAACACAATGTTATACTAACACCAAAGATCATAAAAGTACATCTCTAACATGTCTAATAACCCTATAAAGATCAAACCAAGATGTTTTCAAGAGAAACACTTCAAAGTAACAAAAAACTACACAAAACCACACCCAATATGATTTACCAAGACCCTAAGATGAAACCTTGGCTCTTGATACCAATTGTAGGATAGTATCTAAGTCACAAACATGATGATACATAAAATTTGGGTGGCGTATGGTTTGAGAGAAAAAGAAAAAGGAAGAAAACTTGGAACCTTGAGAGAGAAAATGATATGTTAGATTAGATAGAATGAGAAGGTCCAACCCTCTCCCTTGGTGGGAGAGGGGTATTTATACAAAGAATAAAAACGCCCACACCTGGGAAGTGGATTAGGCATACAGTGGGTAAAGACCCGTCCTTCTTCCACAATGTTACTTAAACTAATTCTAACTAGTAACTAAACTAACTACGATCTAACTTAATGCTATTACAATAATTAGGTGACCGAGTCTTTTACAGGAATATTTGTATTCCTAACATGCTTGGATTCAGTTAAGATTACAACATGTTTAGCTTGTTCTTGACATCCTTTTTTTTGTTGATATTAATTTTATGCAATTATGTGATCTATAGGAATAGATTATATATGCAGGTTGCAGAAAAGAGAAACTGGGCAAAATTCTGTAAGCCTACTGCCGACAGTCCCTTATCTAACTGGCGGTCCTCCAGTGATAAAGGACTGTCCATCATTTAAAGGACCGTCCTCTGGGATCATGGATTTTTGCACTATTTTCTTCTTTCCTGCAATCCTAAACCTATTGCATGTTTATCACTACCTTACCAGGTTTAGATAAACAACTTGAAGTGCTTAATATTTCCTAATGCATGCTTTGCCAAAATCATAACCATGCTTGATTATTTAATCACCTCTCCTCTTCTTCAACCTCATTACAATCACTTCTCATTTCATCCCCATCACCTACAATGGCATCATCTTCCACCTCCTTTCCGATATCAAACAAAGGACTCATAACCTCACTCAATTCACAACCACCAAACAAAAGGTTTAAGATCAAAATCATTCCACCACAAACCAACTTCATTGATCTCATTCTTTGTGACACAACTCTTTTTGCAAAGTCACCACCATCATCACCTCAAGCACTAAGTGCACCACTCAAAACACCATCCACAAATGGAACATCCTACTCTTCATCAAAGCCATCATCTTGCTCAAAGCCAACCACATCACCTAGTATGTGTTAATTCACATACCTTTTTATAGCCAAAAACGGACCCACATAGACTACTTATGCTAACAAAATGCCAAAGAATGTGTGTTTTTATGTTTGTGAACGTGCAGGTACGGATATATCGTAAAAAGATGAAAAACAAGCAAAAACCCGACAATAACGAGCATGAGAGTAGAAAGAGTCAGAAAGTCAAGCTGGAAATCATTTTGAGCTTATAAAGTCCTCAAAGATTGATATATGTGCAAAAGTGATCCTTGTGTGAAGTTTGAAAAAAGTGCAGATTTGGTCCTTATACTTTTCAGAATTTACACATCCAGTCCCTTATGGAATTTATGAAGAAAAGGACAAAATCAACCCTTGGATAATCAAAGTTTTCAACATTAATCCTTGAAAGTTATTTTGGAGCAAAGACAGAATCAGTCCTTGGAAGATTCAAGAATTGCAAGTTTAGTCCTTGTTTTGTATATCACAAAAATCTGAAAATTAACATTATAAGCCTTTGTCCAAAATCTAATATCAAAGCCCAAGCCAAATCCAAAAGCCCATTCTCATTCACCAAAGCCCAATCTTCCCAATACCCGACCCATCCAATCTCACGGTCAAAATATTATTCACGGGTCAAACAAACATTAAAATAAACTTACCTCGCCCCAAATTCACCCCCAATTCTCCCTTTTACCTGAACGCTAGAACCCTAGTTACTATTCTGATTAAATTGACCACAATTAAGGGCAGTACTATCAAATCAAGTACATTTCTAGAAGCTCAGTGATGTGTCAGAGTGTCAGGACTCAAAGAAACACATTTAGGACATGTGGCAGAAGATTATTGGTTGGAACGTGTCACAAAATGTGATCAAAGGGCTGATATTTGATGGGATATGATTGGAAGCAATCCAAGGGTGCTGAGAGGATTCAAACAAGCACAACTCACACAGATATCCAGCTTGGCAATCCGTGAGCTCACTCCTCACTCCTCTCCTATATATAGAGGTGTTTTAGTAGCAATTTGGTGTGTAGAAATTTAGTAACGAAGTTCTGTCAAAATTTCATTAGAATGTATTAAGCTTAGTTGTTATAATTTTTACATGAATTTTTAATAAAAGTTTTTAGTTTTCTTTAATATCATTCAACTTATTAATCATTTCCTACTGCTTATTTTGTTTTATATCTCTCTTAATCCAGTTTAATTTCAGTTGAAATTAGCTTAACTAGAATTACTTTCATCTAAACTTTAGTCATTTACATAAAAAATAAAAAAAAAGTAATAAAAAAACAAAAAAAAAATTTCAATTCAGTTTTTATAGTTTTTGAATAAGCTAAATAGTTATACACAGCTTATACATGCTCTTTAGCTTGTTATATTATGTTTTCATTTCATCCTCTCAAATAGTGGTTTGGTCAATTGAAGTCAAAGGGTTCAGATCAGTGGTTCCTGTGGTGATTTTGGATAGTTTGGACAGTTGTGGAAGGTCCTGCCTATCCTAGAGATAGGCAAGCTCACTGAGCTCCCTCTGTTTTGCTGAGGGAGATTCATTTGGTAAATCTGTCTTTAATTCTCTTTAAAATAGTTTCTGAATTAGTTGAAATAAATGTTACTGTTTCATTGATAGATTAGAGTAGTAGATGTTATAGATGTTGTAGTATTTTGCTTGATTATTCATAGTTATAAACTGTTTAGTTAGATCTGAGTTGATATAGCTTCATATTGATCATCTGTTTTTTTAGAATTTAGTAGTAGTTGAGATTGATTGATTTAGCATATAACTGTTAAATGAATGGTTGTTGTTGAGGAATTTTATTATGTAATTGATTGAGTTGTTTTGATGATTGTTTGATCATAATGGATTGAATCTGTGTGACTTGCTATTTGAGTAACTGTTATCTTGGATCTGTGTGACTGTGGTTTATTGTTTATTTAGATATGAGATTGTGGTTCATTAGGCTTGCTTATTCATTTTCTAATCTTGTTTTGTGGTTTAGATTGGTTAGAACTTGATTTGTTGTTTTGATATAGTAAGACAGTCATTATTAGGAGTGTTTGGTTCTGTTCATTGAAGCTGATTTAGTAGAGTTTAGGTAGTTTAAACTTCATTGTTAGTCACTTAGGGATATATTAGTTAATAACTAGCATAAAAATTGGTAGTAACTAAATAAAAGTCAAATATGCCTTCATCTCTAATCTGTGCTTGAGTTTTTGATATATGAGATTGTTGAGTTGGTGATTCTATATAGATTTAGTTAGAGATTGAGATTTTAGTGCTTAAACATACTTAGTAGGTATCTAGGAACAGAATTAAGCATTTAAATTCAAATTAGTCAAAGTGTTGAAGTAATTGTAAAGTCAACTAAAATCAAGTTTAGGTGTTCAATAGCTGCTATAGTTGATCAATTTTAGAGTAGTAATTGATTAGCTGAGACAGTAATTTTGCTTGATCTAATATCTCAATATAGCTATTGATCTTTTGCCCCCATAAGCTGGTTCATTTGTGCTCTTATTAAGTGCTTATAGCTTCTGAGTTTCAGTAAGGTTGAGACAGGAAGCTGTTTGAAATTGTGGGCTGCAACTGTTCATTTGAGCCTATTTCTGTGTTTGGATATTGTTTCTATGCTTCATTTTAGTTGTTATAGTGTTGTGATTAATCATATTGCTTCTGGATTAAGTTACTTCTCTTTAGCTTATTAAAGTAAGCTTTTCATTGAGCTTTTTGCATAATTCTGAGAGTTTGTGGATTTCTGTGATTAAACTTGATCATACATTGCATTTCTGAGCTTTTTATATTATCATAAGACTGTGTTAAGAGTTCCACTCAGTTTTGGTTCACAAGTGCTTATAAATAAGCACATGTGAATAACTAGTTTGCTGTAATAAGCACTTATTCAGCTTCTTTTAACTTCAAATTTTTTCTCCAAGTTCTTTTTATTATTTTTGATTTTCTAGAATTTTTCCAGATTTTTCCAAGTTGATTTAGTATTTTTCTTAATTTTCCTTTGATTTTAATCATTTTTAAATAGATTATAATAAACAAAAATTCATAAAAATTCAGAAAAAGCTGTGAAAAATACAAAAATATGTTATAAAATTCTTTTATAATATTTTAGATTTTTCAGAAATTAAATTTCATTTTTCCCTTTTATTTTTCTATTTTCTTCCATTTTTAATTCATTTAAAAATACAAAAATCAAAATAAATTCATAGAAAATAATAGAAAAGTCAAAAAAAATAATTTTCTTTTTCTGGAAATTCATTTTAGTAGTTTAAGATTTTTTAGAAAATTATTTCATGTTTGTAGGATCAATTTTCGTTAAAAGTTACGTTTTAATAAACGCGTTTGAATTTCCGTTTTTACATTTTCAACTTTGGTGCATATATAGCTTGTACTTCTTGCATAATTCATCTTTGTTTGTTAATACTTAAATTACTTGATCACTATTTTCTTTTTCACCACTTCTCAATTCACGATTTACACGAATCAATATTCTTGATTCCATTCACCTTCACTCGGATACGACTCGGGTGATCCGTATTTTGCGCGGATCATTTCGATACTATACTGCTATACTATAATAAGTTGATTTTCACACAACCAATTTTTGGCGCCGCTGCCGGGGAAGGTCGAAGTGAGTTTTTGAATATTCGTTTTGAATATTTTGCGCGGATCATTTCGAAGTGAATTTTTGGCGCCGCTGCCGGGGAAGGTCGAAGAGAGATCCATTCCTCTCTCCCGTTCCGTCGTGAGTGGTTTTTGAAGGAAACGGTTTTCGATTAACGTAACGTTTTATAAAAAGAAAAACAAAAGAAATAAAAAAAAAAAAAAGATTTTCCTTTCTCTTTTCGTTTTTTTTTTTTTTTTTTTTTTTTTTTTTTTTTTTTTTTTTTTTTTTTTTTTGATTTTGTTTTCGGTGTATGCACACCTGCTCTTCTTTTGAGAGTCTTATATCACCTTTGTCAAACCCCGAGAGGGTAATTCGACACACACACCGTGTCCATTTCCCTAACGTTGTAGAAATGGATCCAAATAATCAACACCCTCCGGTGGGTGGAGATGATCACCAACACATGCCAACTCCCGATCTCCGAACGATGGAGGAGCTGTGCCAACCCACAAACCTGCTCCTTCTTTGCCACATTTACCTATTGATCACTGCAGCTTCCAGAGTTCTTTCTTCTTCAGGTGTTGCTCCTTATAATGATGTTACTCTTGAAGACTTAAAGGCTAAGCACCCCTTCAAACCTGCTCCTTCTTTGCCACATTTACCTATTGATCACCATCGCCTTGTTGCATCTCCTGCTGTGGTTCTTGACATGATTAAGAGTTTCTCTCGTGGTACTTCTTGTGGTCGGGATGGTTTACGTGCCCAACACCTTTTGGATTGTTTAAGTGGTGCTGCAGTGGCTATTTCTGATGAGTTAGTCGTTTCTATCACCCAAGTGGTAAATCTTTTTCTTGATGGTAAATGCCCGAGGGCGTTGGGTGAGTATATTGCTAGTGCTCCTCTCACACCGCTGGTCAAGCCAGGAGGTGGTATTCGTCCTATTGCTGTGGGGACTGTTTGGAGGCGTTTAGTTTCCAAGGTTAGTGCTACTATGATTGGCCATTCATTGGATGGTTATTTAAATGGCCTACAGTTTGGTGTCAGGGTGTCTGGAGGAGGTGAGGCTAGTCTTCATGCAGTGAATCGGTTTGTTGAAGATCGTGGGAATGATGTGGGTCTTTCGATGTTGTTGGTGGACTTCAAAAACGCCTTTAACTTAGTGGATCGTGAGGTTATGCTACATGAGGTTCGCCTTCGTTGTCCTGCTATTTCACGTTGTGTGGAATTTTGCTACTCCAGCCTAGCTAGATTATATTATGGGGAACACACTTTATGGTCGCATCAAGGTGTACAACAAGGTGATCCACTTGGTCCTTTGCTTTTTTCTTTAGTCTTACATCCTTTGGTGTGCAAGATTAGAGACTCCTTTAGCCTTTCTCTTCAAGCTTGGTATTTAGATGATGGCACTATTATTGGAGATACTTTGATTGTGGGGAAGGTTTTAGATCTTATCATGGTGGATGGACCTCGTTGTGGTTTGCACCTAAATGTTGATAACACTGAAGTTTTTTGGCCGAAGGAAGACCCCAGAAGCAGGCTTGAGGGTGTTTTCCCGCCTAATATTGCCCGACCTTCGCATGGTGTTAAATTACTTGGTGGACCTGCTAGTGTGGATTTTGATTTTAGTAGTCGGCTTGTTATGAAAAGGGTTGCCAAAACTATTAAGCTTATGGATGCTGTTGCTAAGATTAATGACCCGCAGTGTGAGTTGTTGCTCCTTCGTGCTTGTGCCGGTATTTCAAAATTATATTTTTCTATGCACACTTGCTCCCCCCGGGTCTTTGGATGTGCTCAGATTTCCTTTGATGTGGCTCTTCGTTCTACTTTAGAACGTATTGTTACTGCTTCTGGACCTGGTTTTGGTGATTGGCAATGGAGGCTTGCTACTTGACCCTTTGCGTTTGGGGGGCTTGGTGTTTATTCTGCTGGTGACGTCTTGAATTATGCTTTTCTTGCGTCTAGACTTCAATTTTCTAGCTTGCAGTCTCAGTTGCTTCGACATTCTGGTATTGTGACTTCCGGGCCTTCCTTTGATGATGCCTTGTGTACTTTTAATGCCAAAATGGAGATTGACCTTTTGAGTAATCCATGTGAGATCGCTGCCCCCAAACTCATGAAAAAAATTGGAAGATATATATTTCACACGTGTTACACAAATAGCTGAATCTACATTTTCTTTATCTACTCGACAGATGGCGTTATGGAAATCACAAATGGAGGAGTACACTTCAGACTGGCTTAGGGTGGTTCCGATATCTGGGTTGGGACAGACTATGAATGCTAGGACCTACAGATGTGTGTTATGTTATCGGCTAGGTGTTCCCCTATTCTCTTTTCAAAGGCCGTGCTCAGCTTGTTCTAGGGTCTTTACTGGGGATGTTTATGGAGATCATGCTGTATCGTGCACGGGTATTATTGGTATTAAACATCAGCATAATGTAGTACGTGATGTTCTTGTTGACATATGTTCTCGGTCGAGGATTTCGGCTCGTAAAGAGGTTGACGTTGGGCTTTGTGGGGAGAGGGACAAATCTTTACGTCATGCTGATATGTTGCTCTACTCATGGGACGGAGGGCTTGATGTATGTGTTGATTTGACTGGGTCATCGCCCTTAACGCAGAATGGTATGGTTGATTTTGTGCCGGGTCGTGCGGTAATTGAGGCTGCGTAACGTAAACGCGTCAAGTATGAGGCTAAGTGCGCGAGTATTGGATATGGGTTCCTCCCCTTCTCTTTCTCTACTTTTGGGGAACTTGAGAAGGATGCAGTGACCTTACTGAAGCGAATCCGAAAGTTCTCGATGACCCAAGACATTGGAATACGTGCTGCTGCGCATATGTTTAGTAGGATTGGATTTTCTATAGCTAGAGGAGTGGGAGCCCAGTTGGTATCTCGGCTTCCTACTAACTTCTTGTAAATCTTTTGAGTTTTTAATAAAGTGATAATAATAATAATAATAATAATAATAATAATAATAATAATAATAATAATAATAATAATAATAATAATAATCATTTACATACCAAACTTTTTTTTTACATATAAAGGAATCAATCTCCACCTTCAATTTTATTTGATCTAATAGATAAGATTAATCCCAAAATTTTTAAAAACACTCTCATCATTTTTTTTCAAATATTAATATGTTTCAAGCCGTTAATCATTAAGCGAAAGATTATATACCGTTACGACTAGCATTTAATTATCTTTTTATAGATAGGCACTTTGATATACTTTAGATAAAATTATTTTTTTTTCATGTTTTTCACCTTTTTTTTACGTTTTTTTGTGTTTTTTCTCGTTACTGAAATTTTCATGAAAAATCATATGTGACTTTTCATATAATAGACTTTCAATGGCTCTAATTCATCATACAATTATACACGCCAATATAGTTTTGGTATTGTTACAATTTGATACCTCAAACTTTATTACTAATCATAAAACGATCAAAGTTTCATAACTGTCCCATTCTTATGTAAATTTCTAAAGGGGAAATTGAATATATACCCACTCAAACTTGCATATTTATATATATACCCAAAATATGCTTAACTTGCATTGTATATCATGCATTGAAAATTTATATTTTGGGAAAATATGCAAGTTTTTGAGTTTTATTGGGTATATATGCAATTCTCCCTTTTCTAAAATTAGTGTGCTTAAAGTATCCATCTATGCATCAACATGTTGTACAAAGTTCTTAAACACACACCCTCTGAATTTAACTAATTCCAACCAACTTTATGTACAATCCGTTAATGCACGACTAAACATAAATAAAAACCGCAAAATAATAACCAAGTTTGAGAAATGTTTCATTCTTGTCACTCTAACATAAAAAGTACATAAGAATGGAACAATTTTGAAACTTTAATAATTTTTATAGTTGATATAAAGTTTGAGATACCAAACTGAAATAAATCTCAGACTTGGTTACTATTTAATAATTTTCACCCGATATTTAATAATTTTCACCACCTATATTTAACGTTCAATCTTTTACGTTTTCTTATACCAAAATTCATATTGGAGACTGGTATTTAAACTCACATCCCTTAATCTTATCTTATACTATATCTTATCTTATATTATATAAAGCTTAAGTAGCCTTATAAATGTAAAGGGGTCATAATAAATGTCTCAAGAATTAAAAGTGAAATGTGGAGGCTTCATGTGTTAGTACATTGATTTAATAGTCATGCATAAGGGTAAGTACATAAGATTAGTGATTCAAGTAATTGAAAAAATTTGTAAAGCTTAAGTAGCATTATAAATGTAAAGGGGTAATAATAAATGTCCCAAGAATTAAAAGTGAAATGTGGAGGCTTCATGTGTTAGAACATTGATTTAATAGTCTTGCATAAGGGTAAATACATAAGATTAGTGATACAAGTAATTGAAAAAATTTGTACGGTACAAGGTAGTGTAAGCAACATAAAAAATATATCAATTACACAATATTGAATGACTTAATTTAATATGCAAGAGGATTTGTGCACAAATTGTAGTATGGTACAAGGTAGTTTAAGCAACATGAAAAATATATCTTCTATACTATCTAAATATTGGAATGCTTAACTTAATGTGCAAGAGGCATTGTGCACAAAAGTTTGTATGGTACAATATGTTTTGCATGAGGAATCGTGCACAAAAGTTTGTACGGTACAACATATTTCAAGCCATCTCTAAACCTCAAAGAATACAAACCAAAAATGCCATAAATGCATAAATTAAACACACCAATTAAGGGTTAGTCTTTTTACCTTCCCGTCTATGAGTTACAAATATTTTATCAACTATATAATGTGTCAAAAATCACACACAACAAACCACAACTTCCTCCACACCGCGTGCACACTGGGCTACAACTTATTATGGTGGCAAAGTAAGCATCATATCGTCTTACTTATTTAGCATATTGATTTATGTTATTTTATGTAAATTTCATGTGTGTTTTGTGTGTGTAAGAATGTAGGACATAAAGATGGTGCTTAGGAGGTTTGGTAGTAACATCATCTTCTCTAATGGTTTAAGAGATCCTATACATCGTTGTCTTATCAATTAAGTGGAACACGCACGAATATTTTTACTTTGATCGAAAATGCAATATATTGATTATATAACTGTATTTAAGTTACTAATGATCAACTATATCTAATTATTTTTTGTAGCGCATCAAGAAGCATTAAAGAGACCGAGAAGTCACAAAATTGTATCAAGAACAAAACATGCAAAAGACCAATGAACAACAACAACAAGAACAACAACAACAACAACAACAACAACGAGAACAATGCCACGGCCACCGGTGGGATGAATACTTAGCATTCATATTAATAGTACGTTACAAATTAAACATGCAATATTTTACTTCATGTAATACCGCTAAGCGGGCTAATACTATTGATTCGTTAGCAAGTAAGTTTATTTGACGAGCATTCAATTTTTAGTCAATAATTATTACTACACTTTGTTGGTGCATTTCAATATTTTTGCTCTTAATATAGTTTTTTGTCTTGCGGTGTGTTAATGTCACTTTCTTAATTAAATGTATTGGAATATTGCGTGACTTTGATATTTGGTATGACTGTGTAAATTATGTCGATGTTACATATTGAAAATGGTAGTATATAATAAAAATATCTTCACACGATCATCTTAACAATAAGTATCTTCTAAATCAAAAAAGTATATAAAGGAGAAGAAAATTGTATTTCAAATGTTATCCTACACCTATCACGAGGTAAGCATTATTTATTTGAGTTTGATATCATGTGATTTATGTCGTCATACTGTAAATACTTAGAGTGAGTTACTAATGAATGCTCCAAATTAGATATTATAGTTTATGGAAAAATGTTGTAATAATGCATTAATTAAAAAATTATTTATGTAACTTACTCATATTAAAAGATTACATATGAAAAGCCTCATTTAAATATAACATTTTACAAAAAAAACCTCTTCACATTAAAGAAATAGATCGAGAAGTCACGAAAATTGTATCAAGAACAAAACATGTAAAATGATAATGAACAACAAGAAGAACAACAACAAGAACAATGCCATGACTATCGGTGTCAATATAGATAAAGACTTAGCATTCATATTAATAGTACGTTACAAATTAAACATGCAATATTTTACTATACAAACTATAATTTATTATAAGAATTATAATTTATACTCTTGAGTATATTAATTACTTTAATGTTTTATGTTTTTATAGTTTTGTTATATGAACTATAATTTATTATACGAACTATCATTTGTTTTATAGTTCGCTTTTAATATTGTAATTTGTTTGAACAACGAAGTCCGTCTTTCACAAAAAATGAGAGTTTCAAACATGAACCGAGAATTAGTCCCGAACATTACGAAAAAAACAATTAGATCCAACCTGTGTGCATCGCATGGGTCCTGAGGCAGTCCAAACCTGTGTGCATCGCATAGGGATGAATATAAAAGGTCCCAACATTAATGTCATCGCTTCATATTTAAAATAATTTATGTAACTTGTACATATTAAAATATTACATGTGAAAAGACTCTTTTCAATGTAATATCTTGAAAAAATTTTCTTCACATATACTCTTTTAATGTTAATAAACTATTTTAAATGTGTGACATGCTTGGAAATGTGATACCATCACAACTTAGATATATAATGACGAAAATAAGTGTCAAAGATTACGCTATAAAAACATATATACAGCCAATGTGCAACTCAATAAAGTATTTTAAATATGTATAAAGCTTAGCAAATGTGTGACACCATGACACCTTAAATATAAAATGACGAAAATAAATGTCGAATATTACACTATGAAAACTTCTATACAGCCCATGTGCATCGCATGTATTTTAAATCTATGAAAACTTCTATACAGCCCATGTGCATCGCACGAGCATTGTTGACTATCATAAGAAATAGTTATAACTTAGTCGGATGTATTAATATTAGTTAGTTCCAATAAAAAATGATAGAGTCAATACTAAAATAAATAGACAAAAAATATTACGTAAAAAATACATATTAAAAGATTACATGTCAATATACTATTTTAAATACGTATCATGCTTACAAAATGTATGCTACTACAACAACTTATATATATAATGACAAAAATATGTCTCGAATATAAAATAACGAAAATAAAAGACGGGTATTAAACTTTGAAAATATCTATACAGCCCATGTGCATCGCACGGGCTTTCATGACTATGAACATTTAGATCGAGCTCGTGTGCATCGCACGGGTTTGAATGCCTAGTATTATCATTAAAGATACTTTTGGGCATAAAGGTGAAACTTAAGTGTGAACATTTATGTTTGAAAATTAAGTGTGGACATTTAAGTTTTGTATGTTTAGAAGATTCGAGTAAGAAGAATGAATTTAATTAAAAGTCTTCAAGTCATTAAGACTCAACACTTGAAACTTTAAGACTTAACATTAATGAAGATGACATCTTTTACAATATAAGATATACAAATTCCAGAACATTGAGCAATCAATCTATCAACAACACATAAATATAGCAACATGAAAATAAATTTAATTGTCTCAACACTTCTTGTATTTCTCATGATCATCAAAGGTAAATTTTGGTTTCATTTTTCTTTGCAATGACTTTTTATAAGACATTATCATGAAAATTACGTAGTAATATTTTCTCTTTCTTAAGACATTGCTTTAGAAAAAATTTATTATTTTTAATAGGTGAAACTACACCACCTTGATCTTGCCCGTGATAAGGAAAAGTAGCAAGGTGCCCGCGTATTGCATCGGGGTATCATGTAATTAAAACCGCGTTTTTTTTTTCTTTTTTCTTTTTTTTGTCGTTTATTGACTCTTAGCGAGGACATCTTGTCCTCGCCAAAACCTTCCTCGCCCATCGTACTTATTCTTGTAATGATATTAGTTAATGTGTCATTTAAAGACAAAAATGGAAAATAAGTGTGAATAAATTGGCAATTGTTGTTAACAAACCAAATTATTTTATGTCAGTGTTACATAACAGATATTAAAATCGTTCAACATGAAAAAGTCTATAGTGTTCATTATGTTTTATCTATTTCTCCTGACGTCAGGTAATGTTTTATTCTAATTTATAAGTAAAAAGTTTTAGAAGATGATTTAATTGAAGTTAACTTAGTCCAAGTTATGTTAAAACATTATGAATCACCAAAATTTTGCACTACCCATTAAATATATGTAAATGACCATAGTAGACCTCATGTAATTAATCATATAATTGCATTATTATCTAATTAATCATATAACTTTTGGATTATGTAAATCTTAGGTATGGAGTCGCGCAATGTGGTGGCGTATTGCCATGATGAAAAAATTTATTCACCAATGAATTGTGAACATGAAAAGTGTACTAGTTATTGCATGAAATTCCATGGAGAAGATTATATGAGTGCAGAGTGCCATATTGAAGACATTACAATTGACGCAGACTTTTGTCGTTGTTATTACAAATGTTACGGGAATAATTGATTCTAAAATATTAATAGTTTCTATGAATCAATAATCTTGCCTAGAGAATCTCCAATATATGTTGCCAATGTTGCAAATCGGCCTATGCGGTCGATTAATTGCCGACTCGATCAAAAATTGGAAAAAATCGGCCTAGGCAAAAATCGGCCACTAATTAATGAAAAATTGGCCGAATCAGTCAAAAATCGGCCGAATCGATCAAAAATCGGACTAATCGGCCGAATTTTAAAAAGTTAATAATTTAAGCATTCTACTTAATTTGAGAATCGTTTATTTCACTTATAACGCACAATGAGCATCATATTCAGAATTGAAGCCTTTTACTGAGGTTTGAAAACATAGTAAGGTTGAAATCAGTTAAGATGTTTAGTTTGGTCTCCATAAATACCCAAAACTTGCAGGAAATACCAATCCGATTAATTATCGACTAATCTCGCCTTGACCGATTAATCGCTGCAGGTTGGTCGACCGCCCGACTACCATTTCACGATTTTTGCAACATTGTATGTTGCTAGTCTAAGACAAACTTAGGTGTTGTTGGTTTTTTTCAGGGGTTTTTGCATATATATCCTTCCGAAAATGCATAATTGCATATATATTCAAAGCATGCATAAAAACCATTGTATTATGTGCATGAAAAACTTGTACAAAGGATATATATGCAATTATTCACTTTGAAAAGGATATATATGCAATTCTGCCTTTTCAAAAAGATATGAAAAGTCTGACCCAATCAGAGGTAGTAAGATATCAGACCATTTGTTTTTATCTTTGTTTTTAGATCTTCTCACCTCTGAAAACCTCTTACCAAGTCTGATTATCTCTGAAATAAGAACATCTATCACTTTATGAATTTATTCTATTACCTTTGGTGACGTTTCTTCCCTCGTCATCTTCTATAATCCATTTTTTAATCTTTAAGATTTCTCAACTATTTCAATTGGTTCTCAACTTTAAATCACTCTTCTTTGTATTTTATTAATGCATCATTCTTTGGGGCTCTTGACTGTGATGCATATTGATTACAATAAATTAAGCTAACAAGGCATGGGTTTTTTTTGTTAATGAATTTGTAATAAAACTTGCTTGGTGGATTTCTGGTTCTTGATTAGAATGATTTTTTTATTTTTAATTATTTTTAAATATGTTTTCACTTGGGTTTTTAGTTAGAGGTGTGCTACACCCACATAAAGTTTACAAAATTTCACCCACTCGCTGACGTGGCAGACTGCTGATTGGTTGATTTTTTGTGACCCACAGAAAACCAACAATTAGCACTCTGCCACATCAGCAAGTGGCTGAAATTTTGTAAACCTTATGGGTATCTAGTATTTTCCTTTTAGTTAAAGGGCTATTTTTTTTTTTCTTTTTTTTTTTTTTTTTTTAGTTTGTTGATATATGTTTAAAGTTGGTTTTTTTTAGTAGTATTGATAGAAATCAATGCTTTTAGACAGTATCTGCGCAAACGTGGTGGCTTTAAAGGATTTACAATAGCTAAATATATACTACAAACAAACAATAGCATTTTGGTTTTTTATTTGTTTATCCCAAAGTAGTTTTGATGTTAAAGCTGTTCATTTTGGTTCTTGATTCTTCATCATCAATATACATTTTTGCTACTTATGGGTTATATGGTTGATTTTTTGATAGTTACAGCATTGGGTGTGGTGGTGCCATGGCTTCAAGCCGTGGCCCAAAAGGTGCTCTCACGTCAGCAAAACTCTTCATGGCACCAAAAATCTCACGTTATGACATTCTGGCCGTATCCGTTGCCACCAGAAATTCTGGTGCCGTCGGCCATTTTTTTTCTCTTTTACATAAAATAAAACATACACAATATTAACTAAAATAAACTTCATTAATTAAAAAACACACATTACATTAATAATAAAAAAAAGTTACATAAAAATATAAAACTTAATACGTAAACAAGAAATAAAAATTAAAAACTACACATTAAAGTTCCATAAATGCTCCTGATGACGTATAGTACGGACAGCAGGCTTAATGGGCCTAGACCGTACTATACGAACCAGGCTCCAGCCCGTCAGACAAAACGGGCTCCTGCCCTACAAACAAAATGGCCTCTGGCCCAACGAGCAAACTGGGCTCTGGCTCAATGAACAAATTGGGCTCCGACCCAGCAAGTCAATAAAGCCCATGACACGAGCATGGCACAATCCAGACAAACTAGGACACATACAAGCGATACTCCCGAAGTACGCTTACGGACTGGACCCCGATCCAGAAATCCACCTATGTCTGCAAACATTGATTAAGCTGCGGACCCTTGACCGACAAGGGTCCCACTCTTGCCACTACATCAATATGCGAAATATTAGGAAACCCTAATATTTCCACCACCTATAAAAGGAAACCCCAATTCACACTTTCGAGGTATGACTTTCTCACTCATCCCAACACACGGATATTTCTCTCACAACATAAATAATTATTCTCACGCCGGAGCTTAATCGTTGGGTCCGTCACCACGATAAGGCTAACGGTGTGCTTCTACTTGTGCAGGAACTCATTCCTCTACTTGGATTAGTGCATAAACTATACAACGGACGATCCATCAAGATCAGCCCAACCTGGACTAAGCATAGTCTTAACCCAGTCACACTTTTTGTACTATCAAGTTTGCGCCATCCGTGGGACCAGTGCACAACTCCGTTCTTGAAAATACTCGCTATGAGCAATCACTTTGGGAACGTGTCACAAACCACTAACTTCCCTTTAGGTTAGAATACCTTACTAACTTAGATTAGGCCCTCACTAGCACCCTAGGATTAGAAATGCCTTACTAACTTAACTTAGGCTCTTATTAGAGCACACTAGGATTAGAAATGCCTATAGGATTTTTCCCATGTAAAATTTTTGTTTAATATATCATTATAACCTAACTAACACTCAGACAAGCTCACGTATCCACCTATGCCAACCACTACTATGTTTACTTGATGTAAACATCCCAGTATGTCAAGTCAAGGTAATAAACATATTTTCACTAAGAAAACTAGTACTATACTACCCTATACTTGCTAGAAAACCCTAAATGCACCTACGTGTTTTCAATTAGTTTTAAAACCCTAACTGCCTATCTGAACTTACATGCAAAGTGCTTAGGACTTAGATATAAGTTAGAATAGATACCTTAGGATATATTAGAACCATAAGGATATAGTACAACCCCTAGAAACTTAGGTACAAGTCATATAAGCACAAAACCTTAATTAGGTCATAACTTCCCGAAACTAGGTCAAAACTAGGTTAAAACTTTACCATAAGCTACCATCACTTAATATAAGCTACTAATAGTTACTAAACATCATTAGGAACTTAATTAAGATACTAAAACACAGATAAAACCCTAAAAACTTATAAAACAAAACTAGATTAAAACTTGACCTAAACACCTAAACCATGTTACTTAAACACCTTAATATGAACAAGCAACCAACCTAGCACCTTAATATACCTAAGCTAGCACCCTAGCACCTCTAAGCACCCAAGCAAGTAGGTGATGCACCTCCTTGTCACCACCTTTGCTTGAACCACCTCTCACGGCTTACCACCACCATAACCGGCCTAGAGCTCAGCCCCCTAGTTACCATAGCTCATCCTTGTCACCTCCTAGACCTGCCACCAACCCCCATAGCTTTGATTGCTCATCCCTCCCCCTCCGTGATACCTAGGCAGCCGTTTTACCTCAAACCACCTATACGCGACTATAAATACCCCCTCCTCTCTCATTCTTCCTCACACCTATCCTCTCCCTTTCTACTTCTCATTTTTGTAATACTAAGCTGTTAGAGTCAAGCAAGGAAGCTTTGGTTGAGTTGTGTTGTGGTTTGGAGTCGTACGAGGCATAAGAAACCCTAGAAACTTAGTTCAGCCCTCCGCTGACCTAGGTAACCCTTAATTTACATCTAGATAGTCTTAGAATAGGTTTAGATACTTAGTATATGCTTTAGATAGTTAGTAGATTGCCATGAATGCATGTTTACTCTCGTTACCCTAGTTTTAAGTCGAATTGCATGTTTATATGTTATACAACTTTCCTACTTGATATAAATTGCATTGTGTGACTTATTTGAACTTATATGAGTTAGATATAAGCTTAGAAACTAGATTGCCATGCCAGAATTAGAATTATATGCATTTAGGACTAGTTTTGCAAAATATTACATGCATATGGGTATATATTGTAAATTCCTGAAACTATTAAGTCTAGGGACTGTTTTTGACATTTCCTAGAAGATATAGGTGTAAGGACTAAATTTGCAATATATTAAACCTTAAAATAAACTAATAAAACAAATATAAAAGTAAAAGGACTAAAACTGCAAATAGTATAAATATAAGGGTAAATAGGGTAAATAGTAGAAATTATTCTATTCTAGGAACTACATGTGTTGTTTCTTTAAAATATGATAGTTTAGGGACTAAATATGCAACAGTTAGAAAGTTTTATGCTTATTTGCTATAAGTTTATAAGTTTAGGGTAGAAAACGTAAATATATATATAAAGGGTAAAAATGGACTATTTTCATAAAATATAAAAACCTATTTAAGTTAGAAGCATAACACAATACTAGGGAGCTTCATGCGAGGAGTACTATGTGGATATTTCGTTTTGACGAGTTTGTTAGGTTTACGAATTAAAGTGCCCTAACTCCTCAAACGATTATTGCATATACTTATGAGATATGATGGCCTGAACGGTGTTATGTTATAACTAAACCCTAATAACAACACAACTCATTAATAGGGAACTTTGTGTGAAGAGTATTAACTTCTGAATTATGATGGCCCGAACGGTATTATGCTGATTACATAATACAATAGTAGGGAGCTTCATGTGAGGAGTCATATACTTCTGAATTATAATGGCCCGAACAGTGTTATGTTATATATAAAAACCTAAATAGTAATTAGTTAAGAAAACCTAGACTAAGACTTGACATACGCACACCCACACTACCCCAGGATACGTGAGTAAGTTGTCTAAACCCCTACTTAAACTAGCTAGAGACTCAAGTGAGTTTTCATAGCCTCACACCCTTTTAAATGCTTTTTAAATGTTTTACAAACCTTGTGAGGGGGATACATGCTTTAAAACCAAATACAAGTCTTTGCTCTGGTTATTGCACGAGTAAACTAACAGCCATCATTACATATCCCAAAATTCATGAATCTAATCGTTTGGAAGGTTTTATCCAAATGAACGCGAATATAGTTGATAGATCTATTGGAGTTTGACAACTCTTGTTGGTATTAACACCCCACTAGGTGGTACCAATAAGTACTATATTTGAACCCACTGAAGGTTTAACTTTGGCGAGTTATCCTTCCCATCCCCTCATGGTTTGGTCTGCAAACCCCATGACCCGGATCGTTAACGTGTGGTTCATGAGCTTAGTGCAATATACCTTATTTCTAAACTAACCCTTTTCCACACATAGAGTTTAAGCTGAACTCTGTGGAACTTGTATTTACACTTTAACTTTTTAAACCTATGACTCTCACTCAATATACGTGTTAACTTTTAAGCATGTTATCTTAGGTAATTAGGCAATATAGGAACCCTGGCACGGAAAACCACTGGACATGAGGACGTCCAGAATAGTTATCATTCATCAATTTTCTGTCATAAAACGTATCTTAGGGACCTCTCTTTCGGTAAAAGTATATCTTTTACTGTAAAAACTCTGATAAATAAATGAATGATAACAATTATTTTCAAAAACGTCTCTTTTCGAGTCGTTTTCTATTATCTTGTCTTTGTTTCCATGAGTAATACCCCAAACACTTTATCCGATGTGAACAGTGAAAAATGGGGGTGTTACATAACGTCCTTCCCAAGGTAATATCCGCCTTGCGGAAGATGAAGGACAGAATATTTGAAGGTCGAAGAAGATCGGCATTGGGCACGGCCCTTCGTGGGCCTAATGGCGGTCACGACCAATGGTCGCCAACCAGAGAGGATCCAAAGCTGCTGGATTACGAACAGAGGCACGATCCCGCACGGCTGCAAAACTGAGCGGCAAGGGCAATAAGACACAGCTACTGTGCATTAATTGAGGCTAGCTGGCACAGGCCCATTGGCTCGACAAGCATTTTTTATTGGAATCAGCAAGCAATATGCAGCACCCCCGCTACACATACACAAAGACAACTCACGGCGTGAAGGGTTCACAGAAAAAGGAAAAAGACAAAAACAACTGACTACAAGTTAGTAAAAACGCTAAACTCTGGAAGGAAAGGGCGGACATTAATACAGAAGTGCATGGCAAAGACCAAAGGTCGCGGAACACAAGCCGTCGTACCAAAAGACGCACGAAGCCAACGATAAAAGACGGAACCCAGACTCCGCAAATATGTAAAAGACGGAACCAAGACTCCGCAAACATATAAAAGACGGAACCCAGACTCCGCAAACATGTAAAAGACGGAACCCAGGCTCCACAAACATATAAAAGACGAAACTCAGGATCCGCAAAAATGTAAAAGTCGGAATAATCCGCAATGTATCTTAACCATAAGGAAAATTACAATAAACATTTATATCTATAGACACTTTTGCTTGTATTATTCTGATTTTTAATAAAACAAAAGTTTCCTCCGCTAAGTTTAATTTCCCAAATTTCTTTTTACAAACAATATACAAAAGTGAGTAAGATGCGCACACAAAGGGACACGTCCCAAAAAATGTTATTTCGTTGATGACATCAAATAATCCTGATATTTAAGTGTCAATTTCCCCTTATTATGCTCATTTATATTAATGATTATGTGGATATATACTTTTATTCTTTTATATTTTATATCCAGGTTACAAGTGATCATAGGAGCTAAAGAGACGAGGAAATTGGAAAGTACGTACAAAGTTAGACAACTCCAAGTATGCTGGAAGAAGCTACGGCGTAACATCATCTCTCAACTACGCCGTAGCTTGGATTTCAACTGAGAAGACCAAGTCAACAATGATCGAGAGTTTACAGCGTAACCAATTGCATGGTTTACGCCATAACAAATGCAAGTCTTATGAATCCTCATATCTGAAGACTACGCCATAACAAAACTCTGGATTTACAGGTAGCAATGTGTACGAAAGTAGTCCTAGCTTAAGAATTAACTTACGACGTAACACATCATTTGGATTACGACGTAATATAGTAATCTGAGATCCGAGAAATTATCTACGGCGTAACGCACATGGAGAGTACGACGTAGACAGAACCCTAGTATCATTGTTACGGCGTAACATTTCATTAATTATGCCATAACCTTCAGATCTGGATAAGATTACACTAGTTATGGCTTAACACATTTCTGAGTTACGCCGCAACTCTCGTCTGGCCTATAAATGTAACCATAATTTCTGCATTTTGACATACCATTTTCTCACACACAAAGTCAGAGATCGTTGGGAGCTTTTAGGAGGCCCTTCTATCGCAGCATACGGAGCCTTTCAAAGGGAGAAATCACACCTCAATCACCATAAGTTTTAGCATTTCATCATTTCATTTACATTTTGAATTCATGGCTTTTGTAAACATTACTTCGAGTGTTGAATTTAATATGATCGGCTAAGCACCTTTGGTGCTAGCCTAGTTATGATTCCTATATTGTTTTAATTTATGTTTTCATACTCTTCTTGAATGCTTTTACGTGTGTGAATTCCTAGTTTATCTTGAGAACCTCTTGTTTCGGTAGTTTTGAGATGCGGTAGTATCATTTACGCTAGCTGAAATTGGAATAAGCCCCCACTTTAGTTAGTAGGCTAGAAGAATTGACCATAGGACACTAGCCTGATGGATTGTGAGGAAATGGGAGGGATGACAACTGACCATAATGCCTTGTATATGAATTGACCATAGGATCACCTACCGATGTTTGATGAACTTAAGACGTTAGAGAAATGGCCTATGATTGTGACAACGGGCCATTAAAGATAAGTCTAGCATGTAGTGGCACTTAATGACTCAAACCCGTCTACCGTACATCGGCTTACTAGCATGGGGTAGTGCTTGTGTTTCCTGACAGGATTCGGGGGAGATAGGCTAGGGAACTTGACCATATGCACCTAGTGATATATGTCCGCCCCACCTAAAGCATGAGATTAGTTTAATAGGGAACATGACCATAAGCGATATAGGAAGAGTAATTAGGTTAGCACATTTCTCTCCTACTACTCACAACCTTTACATTAATTGCTTTTGTTTTCCATTTCATTTAGTTTAATCAATCAATCAATCTATTCTCTTTTTATTAGTTAGTGATATTAGACTTAGATATAATCCGCACCACATAGCTCTTGGGATGACCTCGGAGTTACCATTACTAGCCTACAAATGGCTGGATTCTCTGTCCGTTAGTGCATAAGGTAGACCTAGGGTAGAAACGAGACTTTATAAATATTAAAACCTAGTCAGTTAAACCTGCATCAAGTTTTTGGCGCCGCTGCCGGGGAGCTATAACGGGGTTTTTGTTTAAGTCTTTTATTTTTGTTTTGTTTTTTTCACTTTTTGTTTAAAGTTTCAGGAATCATGGAAGTAATCGACATCGACACGTTGACTTTGGAAGAGTACCTTGTCATGACTAGGGAAGAGCAACGACCAGGCCTTGTGAGGCCGATTATTGGAGCAGATGTTCAATTTGAGATAAAGCCGCAGTTTATGAGGGAGTTGATAGAAAAACCGTTTGCTGGACTCAAAACGAAAGACGCTTATGAGCACTTGGAAAATGTGCTCTACATTACTAGTCTATTCAATATTCCGGGTGTTTCTCACGACGCAGTCATGCTCCGAGTGTTCCCTATGACACTTTTCGGAGCCGCAAAAAGATGGACTGATAGGTTACCTGCTGGAACCATCAACACTTGGAATCTCCTCTAGAAGAACTTTATTCAACGCTTTTGCCCTCCTTCTCGAACGGCAAAACAATTAGAAGAGATTCATAATTTCAAACAAGAGGGCGACGAAACAATGTACCAAGCTTGGGAACGATACAATGATCTTTTGTACAGGTGTCCAACACATGATTTGAACTGACAACAGAAGGTGAGCTTGTTTTATAAAGGTATAAATATCGCAACTAGACGGATGATTGATTCCCAAGGACCTATCCCTGGAATGACACCTGCTTGAGCCTTGGATGTAATTCAAAATATGGCTGACCACTCACAAAAATGGCACGATGGAGGTAGCACCAGGAGTACCGGAGAAGGTTTAGAAGGTGTGAACGCCCTTACTAATCAACTTGAGAACCTAGGAAGGGAAACGAAGAAGCTCAAGGAAAGCGTTCATGCTATCCAAGTCGGACGTGATATTTGCGAAGGGGCCCACCTCGCAAAAGATTGCCCACTAAGCGAAAATGATAAAAAGGTCGAGGAAGTCAAATATGGGGATGGAAGACCTTTTCAGGGTAATGGTAACGGATATCGAATGGGAGAACAACGATTTAATTCCAGATTCAACAACCGGCCAACCTATGGTGAGAGGAGACCCTCTCTCGAAGAAACCATCAGCAAATTACTGGAAGAATCGGCTAAAAGAGCAACCGAAAGAGAACTTTGGCTAAAAAGTTTTCAGCAAGGAACGGAAGCTAATTTAAAATCTCATGACCAGACTTTAAAGAAACTTGAAGCTAAAATCAAATTGCTATCAAAAGATGTGCAGGAACAAATGGTGATCGAGAAAGCTAAGGTTTGTGTTGCTATGCCTTTGATCAAGGAATTTATTGATATTATCCCCGAGAACCTACGCGTAACAGAACTGAGTGACATAGTAACACTAGCCAGACATTACGGGGTAACAAGGAATCAGACAAAAAAACGGTTGGCAGTTCCAGGGAAGGTACTCTGGCAAATAAAGAAGAGCTGAAAATTGTTACTAGTAAAAACCACGTACACCAAAGGAACCCACCTAAGGTTCCATGTACTCTTTAAAATAGATACCATTGGTGCATGTCTATTCCCGTTGAAAACAAGTGGTCTTATGACCTATGACATCAAATAATCCTGATATTTATGTGTCAATTTTCCCTATTATGCTCATTTATATTAATGATTATGTGGATATATACTTTGATTCCTTTATATTTTGTATCCAGGTTACAAGTGAGCATAGGAGCTAAAGACACAAGGAAATTGGAAAGTACATGCAAAGTTAGACAAATCCAAGTATGCTGGAAGAAGCTACGTCGTAACATCATCTCTCAACTATGCTGTAGCAATGATTTCAACTGAGAAGACCAAGTCAACGATTATCAAGAGTTTACGGCGTAACCAATTGCATGGTTTACGCCGTAACAAACACAAGTCTTATGAATCCTACGATCTAAAGACTACGCCGTAACACAACTCTGGATTTACGGCGTAGCAACGTATACGAGAGTAGTCCTAGCTCAAGAATTAACTTCCGGCATAACACATCATTTGGATTACGATGTAATAGAGTAATCTGAGATCCGAGAAATTATCTACGGCGTAATGCACATGGAGATTACAACGTAGACAGAACCCTAATATCATTGTTACGGTGTAACATTTCATCAATTATGCCGTAACCTACAGATCTGGATAGGATTACACTAGTTACGGCATAACACATTTGTGAGTGACGCCGTAACTCTCAACGGGCCTATAAATACAACCATAATTTTTGCATTTTGACATACCATTTTCTCACACACAAAGTTAGAGATCGTTGAGAGCTTTTAGGAGGCCCTTCTATAGCAGCATACAGAGCCTTTCTAAGGGAGAAATCACACCTCAATCACCATAAGTTTTAGCATTTCATCATTTCATTTACATTTCGAATCATGGCTTTTGTAAAGATTACTTCGAGTGTTGAATTTAATATGATCGGTGATTGATTGAAATCAAATCAAGTATATATAGTATAGTATTACTCAAAGAAATCCGCAAGAAATAAGGATAACCCGAGGTCGTAGTCCGTGTAAAGGTGTGAATGGAATTTCGAATTCCCGGTTCGTGAAACGTGTCGTGAAAGTGGGAAAAAGTGATTATGATGAGATTACACTAATGAATAAGAAAATGAAGCACAATAAATCACTTAAGCACGTAATTCAAGTAAACAAACTAAAAACGCAACGTAGAATCAAAACCGTTAAGCTAAAACGAAAAATAACGTAAACGCGCGAAATAAAACGTGAATTTTAAGCTATACTAATCCTACGGACTTGAAAATAATTTTCCTAAATTAAAAATGATAAAAGAAAATTTTGAGAAAAAGAAAAATATTTTTTGATTTTTTATAGTTTTTTTCTGAATTAAAAACTAATTTAACTAATTAAAAATTAAAAGAAAATGGAAATTAAGGGAGAAAAATGCAAAATAAATTTTGAAAATTCTAAAATTACTAAAAACTATTTTTAAAACTGAAAATATATTTGTTTTGGCTTTTCGTGTAATTTTTAGGAATTAAAAACTATTTAAACTAATTAAAAATTCAAATAAAATTAAAAATAAATGGAAAAATGCAAAATTAATTTCTAAAAATCTAAAATAAATGAAAACTAATTTCTAAAATATGTTTGGATTTTTTAGGCTTTTTCTGTTTTTTTTTGGAATTTTTGGTAATTAAAAAGTGTTAAAAATTGATTAAAAACTTAAATTAAATAAGAAAAATAGTAAATGAACTCAGAAAAATATGAAAAATTCAGGGAAATTCTAAACCTAGGAAAAATTCAAAAAGTGGAAAATAAGCTCAAGAAATGCTATTTGCTTTGAAACTGCTTATGTTGAAGTGCTTATTGATAATTTCCACCAGGGTTTGACCCCCTTTGACCATCTCTCCCAACATCACCACGTGAACCCCCCTGCCACAACCTGCAATACCCAACATCATCACCACCCCTACCCCTGCCAATCACACCCTACTCTTCACCTTTCCACCACAATACTCCATGCACACCCCCATGCCAAAATACTAACTGCCAAATGTTTTGTCCCTTTTTCCCGCCCAAATGAAATCAAACGGCCAGGAATCATCCTTCTACTCTAAGGGTCCAAAATGGAAGTGAAAGGCTCAAGTGGGTTCTGAAAACCCTAATACAACAATATAAAAGAAGAAAAAGGAAGCAGAAAAAAAGTAGTAGATGTTAGTAGTTAATAGTTGGTAATTTTAGTGTAGAAAAGTTTTTAGTTTAATTTCTATTAAGTATTGTAACTCTCAGTTGTAAACTCTCACTTTTAAATTTAATGCAAGTCTTATTTTTCATCAAAAAATTTACTCAGCTTATTACCCTGCTCCTATTGCTTATTCAGAATTTGCTTTAGCTTATTTAAGGTTCTTAATTGTTTTTTATTCACATCATTAGTGTAATTTTTAGTTTAGAGAATCTTTGCAACAAAATTCCAAGTTAACTGATAATATTAGCCCTTATTGCTTAATTGTGTTAGCTTCTTGAGAACTGCTTATTTGCATTTTTAATTTGTTTAATCAACATTAACTCACTTGCTTCAAACTAATTTTGTCTAGTTTTGCTTCAGAAATTGTTCATTTGCTTTGAAATCCATCATAACAGATAAAATAAGAGGGTGTTTGGGTCAGGACTGTCACTTGAAATTTGTAACCATTTTGACCCATTTTGGACTTTGAGTCTGCTTTAGTATCTTGTTTTGAGTAGTTATGAAATAAAGATTTACAATTTCTCAAAAGTATCTAGGCATTCAAGCTTGCCCTTCAAAATATTTTTACTTAACTGTTTGCTAAATGAGATCAGGGTGGATTCTTGGCTTTTGTACTCTAGATGTTCTTGGTGCTAAATTTTAGTCCAAGTTTCTTAGAATTAACTACACTGGTACCTGTAGTTGACTGTTTGGGTCAAAAACATCCATTTTGACCCAATGTACCCAAACTGCATACAGTTACTACCTGTCCCAAATTTATTTTTTTTAGTTTAAGAATTAGGCAAGCTAGGCTTAGAAATAGGATTAGTTGTTTAAAATACAAGCAACCAGTAGTATTAGGTTTGGATACTTCAGCTTATTTTGCACTTAGAAGTTCAGTAGATTAGCTTGAATAAGCCGGAAGCATTACTTCTAAATCTGATGCTTCTGCCCAGTCACATCCATTTCCCTTTTTCATTTACAAATCTAGGTGAGTTAGGATTAGAGTATGGAGTTAAAATTTGTTTTCCATATTTTCAGTAGTGTAGACCTTATGTTTTTTAGCTTATCTTAAGTCTTATAAACCCATTTGTTAGCTTATTTCAACCCTGCACATCAGCCCCATCTGTCCCAACTTTCAGTTTTCATTTAAATATTCAGGTAAGTTAGGATTAGAGATTAGGGTCGATTTTTGTTTTACAAGTTTTTAGTGGTGTAGGGTTCATGAACTTGTGTCTAGTTTGCAATTCCCACTTGTTTGTAGCTTAATGATGGTTGCAAAACCCCACCAATTGCCCCATTTAACCCCATCTCTGCTGATGTGCTCAGCATCAACTGAGCATGTTTGATCTTGTTGTTTCTGATTGATCCAGGGTAATTTTGTGTGTAAATTTGTATTACCATTAGCTCGTATAAACTTGTTGTCAGCCTAATTGCTTGTTGATATGAACCTTTTTGTAAAATTTTGAAGTGACTTGAGATTGTGAATCTGAGGTCTCTGCTTGATTAGCTTCCAAAAGAGGTTTTAGCCTAGTAGTTGGCTGTTAAAAGGATTTGGTTTAGATTAGGTTAAGTTCTTGTTATTTCAGATTGTAGGGAGAGAATCTCATCTTGTTAATAGCTTTGTGGTTTAAGCTTCTGCCATTTTAACTTGTCGCCTAACTCATTCTTGGTTTGCAAACTCATCAAACTAGGCCTGCATCTTTCATGTCCCAACAACCATTGGAAAAGTATTTTTAGTTTGCTCATTTATTGGTCAATTCCCTTGAAAATTGATTTCTAGCTTGTGTGCCAGCTTGTTAATAAGCTAGGATTTTTATTTCATTTTTAGGATTTTTTCTTGAATGCTTTTTGTATGCCCAAACTCAGCCATCTGACCCCCTTTTTGCTGTTTGTGCATTAACAAGTTAGGAAAACTTTTAGCTTTTTCAATTCTTTTAGCTTATATGCTTGCTCATTTTCTGTCCTCGTTAGCTTTTTAGATATCCCTCGTAAGCCTTAGCTTAGTATTTCCCTTAGAATAGCTTAATTACAGCTTATTATCAACTTTTGATAAGCTGGAATTTCCCCATAAGGGTTGTTGGGTTCTGCTTGTTCAAGATCAGCTCAGGGCCTGGTCTTGGGCTAATTTGCCTGGAATCCTTGCTTATTTCAGCTTCCTCATGCCTGTGATTGGGTGAATGACATAGTTTGTTAGGATGACTTGTAAGATAAATGCTTGTTTTGCCCTCCTATATTACCCATTTTGGCCCTTTTATGCTGATGTGCATCAGCAGCCAACTGAGCTTGTTTGTTTTTTTTTTTTGGTTTATGCTTGATACCTGTTGATTAAGTGTTGTTATTTAATTTCAATGGTTGCTTGTGAGACTGTGTGGGTTTGTGTATGAGTTGGTTCTGACTAGCTTTCATTTTGGTTAAAGCTTTTGGTTGCTAACAAAGCTTATTTTGCCTAACATCACCACTGTTGGTGATTTAAGCTTGCATAGTTTAAAGATTTTTCACCAAAAGCTCTTTTGTAAAAGTTGGTTATTTTTGTTGTTAAAACAGGTTTGCAAAAAGAAAATGCCAAAATAAAAATGTTTTCAAGAAGTTACCAAAGTGGGACTTGAACCCTGGTCATTTGGTTCATTACTCCCAGTCCCCACACCAAAGCCGTGCACCATCTCCCCTAGGGTATTATTAGTGTTGATTGTTTCCTTATTAATTTATATAGTACTCCTAGTTCTATTAAGCCTATTTCCTTATTAGCTTAATTCCCAGCTTATTTATAAGCTTTTGTCCAATTTTATATTTTTCTTAGCTTAATGTTATTATAAAGTAATTTTAGGAAAAGTTTTGTAATTTTCAAACTTAATTTAGTATTTTTAATAATTTAATTTATTTTATTTAGTAGTTAATTAATAATAAATAATTAAAAAGTCAAAAAAAAAAAAAAATTTCTTTTTTCTAAAATTTTCTTTTATCGTTAGGATCGTAAAAATGTAATTTTCATGTCTGTAGGGTTAGCGTAGCTCAAATTTCACTTTTTATTTCGCGCATTCACGTTTTTATTTAAATAACTTTTGCGTTTTTAAATTTAGGTTACGTTATTAAAAGTAGTTTGTTAAATAAAGAAAAACCAAAAACATAAATAAAGTGATAGCTTCTATTTAAGCCGTTTGGCTTATTTTTCTGCTTATGTATAAGCAATTTCTGATTTTAAGTTTTTAGATTACGTTTTAAGTTAATTAGGTTTCGCGTCATTGTTAATATAGTGTGTTTAATCGTTCTCATTCGTATTTCCTTAGTGTAACCATTCAAACCCTTATATACCCTTTCCTGTCCAAATTCACCCGATCACGAACCCGTTTTGATTACCATCCACACCTCGTCGGGACATAACGACCCGGGGATTCCCTAAACTCCTTGGTTAGTTGGTTTTTGACATTTGACTTGGTTGACCATCACCTGGTGAACTCAGTTGACCGTTCGGAACCAATCAAAATTTTTGGCGCCACTGCCGGGGAGGTTGTGCGCGTATTTTAAACGGTTTTGCGTATTAGTGATTTTTGAATTCATCCATTTGTACATTTATCCATCCTTTGTTCATATTTTCTTATTTTAAAAACAAAACTGTTCACGAAAACATTTTTAAATCAGTTTTCAACGAACAAAAAAAAAAAAAAAAAAACACAAAAAGATTTTCTTTTGTACAAAATGTTTATACAAAAATCCAAAAATATTCACCTTTACCCTCTCACATCTTTGATTCTTCATTCCTTACCCTCCCAAACCTTTTGATTCTTTCTATGTCTCATCCACACTTTCTGGTCTGCCAGTGGTGTGGTAGTTCTTATAATGGTGGCAATTGCCCCAGTTGTGGCATGGTAGAGTCAGGAAACGGGTCTGTCTATAACCAGAATCTCTATTCCTATCATGACACCACTAATTCATTCCACCAGCTACCACACCATCAGTCTCAGCAGTTTTACTATTGTGAGTACTGTGGTGGTTCACACTACAGTTCTGATTGTCAATCGGGAAACACGCTTGTCTATGAGCAGTTTCCTGATTACGATTATGACTCTAGCACATACAACCCACAGCCTCAACAGTTTTACTGTTGTGATTACTGTGGAGGTCCACACTTCAGCTCAGATTGTCAAACGGGGAATCCATACCGTTGTGACAATTTTGACACACCTTATTATGACTAACCTCCACAGTACGATATGAATCAAGCACTTCTTCCATAAATGCAAAATATGATGAAAATCGTTGATAAGCTTAAGGGTTTAGTTAAAGACTTTGCCCAAAGACATACTCATCAAAAGTCTATGGAAGAATTGCTAGCTGAAGAGCAGGCTGCTAGAATAAATTCCCAAGATGCCTATGAAAAATCTGTTAGGGAATCTATTGCAAAAGAAAAAGCAGCCAGAGCTAGCTCTCAGTTCCGTTTTATTCCTGATGACAGTGATGATGAAGATACCCTTGATATTCTTCAATTTTACAAAGCTTCATCAAGTTCATCAGTTGATATCCCAGCAGTTGAGATTCCATCTCAAACAACTGCTATCACACCCGAGGTTCCCATTCACTCTTTGATCATGGGGGACGAGCATCTTAGCACTGTTCCTAATAAGGAATCGGACGAGTTCATAAAGTCTAGTGTTGAGAACCTTGTCCCAATCCCAAGAGAGTCATAGGGAATTTCTGATCATATGTGTGATTTACCTTCCCTTCTTGAGTGTCCAAAAGCTCAATTTGAGATTTTCTCCGATTGTAGCGAAGATTGTGCATCTTATGGAGACATTGAGTATTTTGAGGCACCAATTCCACATATTGATGCTGATCATCTTCTTGAGGAGATCACCAAAATCAATTCACTTCCAACAGGAAGTGATGATGGTCTCCTTAACTCCGAAACCGAAAGTGAAAATCTCTTAAACTATGATCGGTCACTCACTTCTGATCCCAACAGTCCAATAGAGAATGATAATAATTCTATTCCCGAAGCATTCAATACTACTCTCACCAATCCTATTTTTGAATTCGAACCTGAATTCACTTTGATTTCTGATAATCCACTCTTTGATATTCAGAATGAGGATTGTGATGAGTCTATTCCAGAACATGAATTCACAGATTCACATCCTGTGAATGTTTCTCTTCATGAGGAGTTCTCCGGTGAAATCACTCATCATATCATGACTCCTCTAGAGTTTGATAGCCCGGGGGGAGATGCACTCAATCATGAGAATTTGCAAATTCCCACCCACCCTCCCGGGATGTTTATGAGCTTAACCCTTGAAATCCAAATTCAGGCTACGGAGCCTGATCTCGAGGAAGAAAATCTTATAATGATTTTCATCATGGTTTTCTTCCTTTTCTTCACCTATAAGGTGACTTCTCTTGTTCTTCACTCCTTCGGGAATGAAGATACTATATTTGATCCCGGCATTTTCATGTATCATTATCTTGAGCCGGGATTATATCTCATCGGTGTAGAACTTTCACGTGGTTCAAATGTTTGTCCAAACATCTTGAATGAAAGTCCGATTGCGATTGTTTCTTCCACATCATGCTTCCCCAAGGACAAATGAATTAGGGGTCGAGTCAAGCTAGCGACTCGGTAAACAAAAACAGTAGCATGCATATAGGGTTTTCACCCTAAGTGTGGGGGAGTTACCCCACAATGGTTACAAATGTAGTGAAAATACAAAATGGTATTTCCACGCTTAGCTTGTAATGTTGCCCTTTTACGTTCAAAGAGTCGGCATAATCGCCGGGACTTTGAATATTGAGGACAATATTCATGCTAAGTGTGGGGGGGTATTTCGCTATTCTAGCGAAATTTTATCACATTTTACTATCTAGTACCCACGTTTTTAGCCAAAATTTCAAAAAAAATTCAAAACTATTTCACTGGTTCTTCAAAATTTTTGTGGTAATCAGTCCGCCATGTCTAACCGACAAAGGGATTGGCTAATCCAGGAGCAAACGGCTCTTGGTGAAGATATATCAAATCCGTTTATGGCTTGCAATTTGCCCAAAATTGTATGGTTCATCAACTCCCCATATCCCATAAAGCTAATGAGTTGGCTAGCCTGCAAGATTATGGCTTGTGGTAAAGGCAGTGGAAAATCCATAATTGGTAATCAGCTCACCAAGATGTTGACGTTGTCCATCAAGAGTTGGCTAGTCCAGAAGCAAACGGCTTTTGGTAAAGACTAATCAAATCCGTTGACAGCTGGTGGTTTGCTCAAAATCACACGGCTATCAGATGTGCCACAGTTCTTACACCTGGCTACTCCAGAAGTGATGGCTTTTGGTAAAGAGTTTAAAATCCATCAAGTTTTCAAAACAGTTTATTGCTAGGGACTAGCAATATTTTTGTGTGGGTAATTGATGAGTGCTCAAACACTCATCATTTTTGGTCGAATCTGAACTGCAAAACATACAAAAATACTCGAAATGCATCAAAATACTAAAAATATTTCAAAATTGTGTTTTATATGTTTTAGATGCAAAATGAGTAAAAACAGATGAAAAACGTACAAAGTTTGCAAAATTGGCAGTTTCAGTCCCCCAACTTTCATAAAATGACAAAACTAGTCCCTGGAAATTCAAAATATGGAAAATTATCACCAAAGGTCCTTTTACAATCATAAGTTGTCATATTTTGTCCTTTGGTGAAAAATTGGAAAAGTTTTAAAAATTTACAGTTTGGTCCCTGGAGTTTCAGATTTTGGCAGATTTAGTCCCTGGTGGGAATTTTTGGATGAAAAATCATTTTTGGTTCTTGGATAATCATAAGTTATCACAAATAGCCCTTGGATCATAAGTTTGGGAAATTGACAGAAAAAGTCCATCAACTTTTGAAATTTACAAAAATGGTCCTCGGGAATTTTTAAATGGAAAATATTATTTGTGGTCCTTGTACAATTGATAAATGGCAGGTTCGGTCCTTATGGTTACTTGGGAAAAACACCACAGCACCCCCTAACTTTCACTAAAGTACAAAAATGGTCCTTTTGTTTATTCTAATACCAAACGGACACCCTTTGTTAATTAACCCAATACAAATATAAACCCATCCCACCTTATACCTCCTACCATCCTGATCCAACAATATACCCAAGCCCACTCCTTTGGCCCAAAAATAAAACAAACCGTTTAATAATTTCCACCAGGGTTTGACCCTTTGACCATCTCTCCCAACATCACCACGTGAACACCCCCTGCCACAACCTGCAATACCCAACATCATCACCACCCCTACCCCTGCCAATCACACCCTACTCTTCACCTTTCCACCACAATACTCTAAGCACACCCCCATGCCAAAATACTAACTGCCAAATGTTTTGTCCCTTTTTCCCGCCCAAATGAAATCAAACGGCCAGGAATCATCCTTCTAATCTAAGGGTCCAAAATGGAAGTGGAAGGCTCAAGTGGGTTCTGAAAACCCTAATCCAACAATATAAAAGAAGAAAAAGGAAGCAGAAAAAAAGTAGTAGATGTTAGTAGTTAATAGTTGGTAATTTTAGTGTAGAAAAGTTTTTAGTTTAATTTCTATTAAGTATTGTAACTCTCAGTTGTAAACTCTCACTTTTAAATTTAATGCAAGTCTTATTTTTCATCAAAAAATTTACTCAGCTTATTACCCTGCTCCTATTGCTTATTCAGAATTTGCTTTAGCTTATTTAAGGCTCTTAATTGCTTTTTATTCACATCATTAGTGTAACTTTTAGTTTAGAGAATCTTTGCAACAAAATTCAAAGTTAACTGATAATATTAGCCCTTATTGCTTAATTGTGTTAGCTTCTTGAGAACTGCTTATTTGCATTTTTAATTTGTTTAATCAACATTAACTCACTTGCTTCAAACTAATTTTGTCTAGTTTTGCTTCAGAAATTGTTCATTTGCTTTGAAATCCATCATAACAGATAAAATAAGAGGGTGTTTGGGTCAGGACTGTCACTTGAAATTTGTAACCATTTTGACCCATTTTGGACTTTGAGTCTGCTTTAGTATCTTGTTTTGAGTAGTTGTGAAACAAAGATTTACAATTTCTCAAAAGTATCTAGGCATTCAAGCTTGCTCTTCAAAATATTTTTACTTAACTGTTTGCTAAATGAGATCAGGGTGGATTCTTGGCTTTTGTACTCTAGATGTTCTTGGTGGTAAATTTTAGTCCAAGTTTCTTAGAATTAACTACGCTGGTACCTGTAGTTGATTGTTTGGGCCAAAAACATCCATTTTGACCCAATGTACCCAAACTGCATACAGTTACTACCTGTCCCAAATTTCTTTTTTTTAGTTTAAGAATTAGGCAAGCTAGGCTTAGAAATAGGATTAGTTGTTTAAAATACAAGCAGCCAGTAGTATTAGGTTTGGATACTTCAGCTTATTTTGCACTTAGAAGTTTAGTAGATTAGCTTGAATAAGCCGGAAGCATTACTTCCAAATCTGATGCTTCTGCCCAGTCACATCCATTTCCCTTTTTCATTTAAAAATCTAGGTGAGTTAGGATTAGAGTATAGAGTTAAAATTTGTTTTCCATATTTTCAGTAGTGTAGACCTTATGTTTTTCAGCTTATCTTAAGTCTTATAAACCCATTTGTTAGCTTATTTCAACCCTGCACATCAGCCCCATCTGTCCCAACTTTCAGTTTTCATTTAAATATTCAGGTAAGTTAGGATTAGAGATTAGGGTCGATTTTTGTTTTACAAGTTTTTAGTGGTGTAGGGTTCATGAACTTGTATCTAGTTTGCAATTCCCACTTGTTTGTAGCTTAATGATGGTTGCAAAACCCCACCAATTGCCCCATTTAACCGCATCTCTGCTGATGTGCTCAACATCAACTGAGCATGTTTGATCTTGTTGTTTTTGATTGATCCAGGGTAATTTTGTGTGTAGATTTGTATTACCATTAGCTCGTATAAACTTGTTGTCAGCCTAATTGCTTGTTGATTTGAACCTTTTTGTAAAATTTTGAAGTGATTTGAGATTGTGAATCTGAGGTCTCTGCTTGATTAGCTTCCAAAAGAGGTTTTAGCCTAGTAGTTGGCTGTTAAAAGGATTTGGTTTAGATTAGGTTAAGTTCTTGTTATTTCAGATTGTAGGGAGAGAATCTTAGCTTGTTAATAGCTTTGTGGTTTAAGCTTCTGCCATTTTAGCTTGTCTCCTAACTTATTCTTGGTTTGCAAACTCATCAAACTAGGCCTGCATCTTTCATGTCCCAACAGCCATTGGAAAAGTATTTTTATTTTGCTCATTTATTGGTCAATTCCCCTGAAAATTGATTTCTAGCTTGTGTGCCAGCTTGTTAATAAGCTAGGATTTTTATTTCATTTTTAGGATTTTTTCTTGAATGCTTTTTGTATGCCCAAACTCAGCCATCTGACCCCCTTTTTGCTGTTTGTGCATTAACAAGTTAGGAAAGCTTTTAGCTTTTTCAATTCTTTTAGCTTATATGCTTGCTCATTTTCTGTCCTTATTAGCTTTTTAGATATCCCTGGTAAGCCTTAGCTTAGTATTTCCCTTAGAATAGCTTAATTACAGCTTATTATCAACTTTTGATAAGCTTGAATTTCCCTTTAAGAGTTGTTGGGTTCTGCTTGTTCAAGATCAGCTCAGGGCCTGGTCTTGGGCTAATTTGCTTGGAATCCTTGCTTATTTCAGCTTCCTCATGCTTGTGATTGGGTGAATGAGATAGTTTGTTAGGATGACTTGTAAGATAAATGCTTGTTTTGCCCTCCTATATTACCCATTTTGGCCCTTTTATGCTGATGTGCATCAGCAGCCAACTGCGCTTGTTTGATTTTTTTTTTGGTTTATGCTTGATGCCTGTTGATTAAGTGTTGTTATTTAATTTCAATGGTTGCTTGTGAGACTGTGTGGGTTTGTGTATGAGTTGGTTCTGACTAGCTTTCATTTTGGTTAAACCTTTTGGTTGCTAACAAAGCTTATTTTGCCAAACATCACCACTGTTGGTGATTTAAGCTTGCATAAGCTAGTTTAAAGATTTTTCAGCAAAAGCTCTTTTGTAAAAGTTGGTTATTTTTGTTGTTAAAACAGGTTTGCAAAAAGAAAATGCCAAAATAAAAATGTTTTCAAAAAGTTACCAAAGTGGGACTTGAACCCTGGTCATTTGGTTCATTACTCCCAGTCCCCACACCAAAGCCGTGCACCATCTCCCCTAGTTCTATTAAGCCTATTTCCTTATTAGCTTAATTCCCAGCTTATTTATAAGCTTTTGTCAAATTTTATATTTTTCTTAGCTTAATGTTATTATAAAGGAATTTTAGGAAAAGTTTTGTAATTTTCAAACTTAATTTAGTATTTTTAATAATTTAATTTAGTTTATTTAGTAGTTAATTAATAATAAATAATTAAAAAGTCAAAAAAAATAATTTTCTTTTTTCTAAAATTTTCTTTTATCGTTAGGATCGTAAAAATGTAATTTTCATATCCGTAGGGTTAGCGTAGCTCAAATTTCACTTTTTATTTCGCGCACTCGCGTTTTTATTTAAATAACTTTTGCCTTTTTAAATTTAGGTTACGTTATTAAAAGTAGTTTGTTAAATAAAAAAAACCAAAAAACATAAATAAAGTAATAGCTTCTATTTAAGCCGTTTGGCTTATTTTTCTGCTTACGTATAAGCAATTTCTGATTTTAAGTTTTTAGATTATGTTTTAAGTTAATTAGGTTTCACGTCATTATTAATATAGTGTGTTTAATCGTTCTCATTCGTATTTCCTTAGTGTAACCATTCAAACCCTTATATACCCTTTCCTGTCCAAATTCACCCGATCACGAACCCGTTTTGATTACCATCCACACCTCGTCGGGACATAACGACCCGGGGATTCCCTAAACTCCTTGGTTAGTTGGTTTTTGACGTTTGACTTGGTTGACCATCACCTGGTGAACTCAGTTGACCGTTCGGAACCAATCACTTTCCATAAAATACTAAAATACAAAAAGAATCATCCCTCACCTCTAGACCTAGTTTAATTAAGTTTTAATCCTAACGAACATTATTCCCCAAGTTGAATGATCAATTCCCCGGTACTTGCCACTACACTATACTACATCGGTCAGGTACACTGCCTTGTAGGGATTGCAAGCTTCTCGAGATCCCTCAAGAGGTAAAACCTTTTGCAAGGTTGCAAAACCACGCATCATAAGACTATAAATAAAATTCGTATCAGTACATTTTTTGAACATAGCATAGCACAACGATTAAAGTGCAAAAAAGATGCATAAAACTTAGACGTAACCTTAGCGCAACATAACAAAAACATTCATAGAAACTAAACATCGTGAACATTCATGATAAACGCCAAAGAATGAAATAACGGCAAGACGAGGCGGAAAAAATTATCAACAAAGACGCAAAAAGTACGTCCAGATGCGTACAAGCCGCACAAAAAGACCACATACGGTCACGAAACATAAAAATGTAATCCAAAGCTCCGGCATGGAAAATTTACTTTACTATCCAACACTCGCTACTACCACTACACAGACAAATCATAATCATCTACTGAGAGGGATGGTACAGAAGTAGTGGAGGTGGGCACAATTGAGTTAGTGCTCGGATCATCCCAGGAAAAAGCATTAGGACCAAAAAAATACTCGGCAAGAAGTGGTTTCGCCAAGGAAATAAAAATATCCCCAATAATGGGTTCCCCGGTGGACGCAACACCCTTAATCCTGATAGCTTTCTCACGAGTAAAGTCCGATGATGCAGAAAGGGAATATCACCAGCCACCAAACCACTCCCAGCTCCGTGATCGGGAACGGTAAGCTACCCTATATCCGGCTGTAAACCAGCCATGCCCAACTTCTCCGCAAGATGATCATCAAGTCGAAGAAGTGCCATAATACTCTCAATAGAAGAGTCCCTGTGCGATATCAAACTGTCCAGCAAAGGAAACTGAAGCCCTCGGAAAGCAGCCAAGACAGAGTCATAAACCGCTTGGGCGGAAGGACTATAAGCAACAAGCTCTGTAAGCTTCCACTTAGCCTCACCATGTTCAATACTGTAGGATCTACACTTGATAGATCTCGAGCCAATAGATCGTTAGTCTACTAATGTAATCACTTGCAAACTAAATAGACAATCTTTGTTAGCTTATACTTATTGCGGAATATAAATATAAACTGTATGCTAAACTTTGATCCTCTATGGATCGATATTATTCACTAAAATCGTTTTGAAACTCGTACCTATTACAATAACCTTGGGTTCCTTATATACTAGTGGAAACCCTAAGTTCTTCTATAAGAAATGTATAAACATAATACTCTAGAAGATATTCTACATATCTTATCTATAAATAACTAATCTCTATATACGGATTAACTATATCCGCAGTAACACTATTCTTCAGCAGGAACCAATCTTCAGTAGAAACCACTTTATGTATCCGCAGGAACCTGTCAGCAGTATCCATCAGCAGAATCTAAATTCTGACTTCAATAATTCCTTACAATCCTCCCCTAATCTTGAAGTTGACATGGTTAACTCCAAGATTCTTGATAGATCTTCAAAGGCAAGAAGAAGAGGATTGAGGATGAACTTCAGTAGCAAAGAATCTTTATCAGCAGGATCTCAATGATCAGCAACAAGTTGAAAAGCACCATTCTTTGCAGCAACAAATGACCAAATGTACATCAAAACATATTAGTTTCAGACTATTCTCATTACATCCAGGTGTGTTAACTCCTGTGAGAGGTGAATCATTGAAAATAATGGATTTGATGTCTCTTTACCAATAGCCATTACTACTGGAGTAGCCAAATGTTTCAGTTCACAAACTATGGTACACTGATGACCATATGATTTTTAGCAAATATCAGGTATAAACGGATTTGAGATGTCTTTACCTGTAGCCATTACTACTGGAGTATCCAAATACGGTTTTCCACTGCCTTTACCACAAGCCATACTCTTGTGGGCTAGCCAATTATTGGGAATCCATAAAGGAAAAATCCATGGTCAATTGACAACCATCCAACTCTCAACTGTTAAGCATGGGTGAGTTGAGTACCCAATAGTTTTTAGCAAACTATTACAGCTATCAACAGATTTGATTTATCTTTACCAAAGCTGTACCCTTTGTACTAGCCAACTTTTTGATTGAATAGTCAACATCAGGTAAGTTGATAACCAGAGAAGGTGTGGAAACAACCAACACCAGATCCTGCATACAACATACATAATACTATACAAATCTGTTAGATTTTTTTTTGAATAAATAAAGAAAATAAAGAAATATACAACAAAATACCATACCAATACCTACTCATTGCTGATAAGTTTCAATATGAACACCATGCTGAGTTTTCAGTTCCATCTTAACCAAAATACTCCTTCTGATAGCCCTGATCAATTGTTCAGCCATATGCATATCATTCCCGATCATATCCAGAGGAACAATGAGTTTCACCTCCAGCATCTGTGTCATCACATCTATAGTGATTGGATATATCACATCTGCCCAACAATATAAGGTTTTGCCAGTGGTAGAGATGATCACATGAATATCTGGTAGAGGAAAGTATTTCCAAGTATCAACTACCCAATTCTTCTGACCTTTCCAAACATGAAATCCAGTACCCGTAAAAAGATGAGAATCACAGAGCACTTGTAAGTCTCCCAACAAAAAAATTCCAATCCCTTCAGGTTGATGAGACTGATAATAAGTTACAACCCATCCATATAAGGAAAGAATGTCTTGCCTATCCACCATATGTAAAATTTGACTCAGAAAAGTAAATTCTTTGGTGGAACCATCTTGTCTGTGAAGTACATTAACTTGTCCTTGACCAGTGGGAGAGTCAATAAGTTCCCATTTAACTACTCTCTCCCAAACAACAGGATTTTCATCATCAGAATGAAAGTCAATGAAGGTACTATCCTTGGGTGATTCACCCTTAGAAGCCTTTCTCTTCTTAGCAACAGTCTTCTTCCTAGTACCAGGGGTAGAAGGAGAAGAAATATCAGGTAGAAGACCATCAGAAGTCTCTTCAGTGGGAACTGGGTCTGAAACATGAGGAGAAACACTCTTTGGATCTTCAGGAAGAATAGATTCAGTGGTAGGAACTTCAGTGGAAACAGACTCTGGAACTATAGGAATAGCTGATGAAGCATCAACAGGAACAGAATCTGTAGGTTCAGAATGCTCCACAGCTGCATCAGCAGCAATATCAGTAGATGGTGAAGGAATTGCATCAGTAGAATCATCAACCTGAGTTAATAATGAAGGAGAATGAATATGCTCCTAAGCACCAAATGAAGACTCAGTAGATTCTTTAGACTGATCAGCAGAATCATCAAGCCTTATCCTCTTAGCAACAGGGTTACCCATAAGTTCGCCACGCTTCTCTAAAACATCTTGAACATTAATACCTGAGGAATGAAGATGAGAGATGAGATTGTCATAGTAGGAAGTTAACTGAGTGTCTGGAAATCCCCAAACTTTCTTTTGAGTCCATCCTGAAGCAAACATAGAATACCCTTGGTTCTTGACAAAATTCCTCATATAATTTCTAATATGTACTTTAGTCCATGGTTTGTCCCTCAGCTCTTTAGCTTTTCTCTCTACCTCAGCCTTCTTCTGCAACTTAACACTTTCAACCATCCTTTTAGCAAAATCAGTCTCATGATAATCAGTTCCAAGAAGAGACTTTGCCAAATCAGGTTTAGCAGAGACTTGATTGGCTAAAGTTTCCCATTGCTCAGCTGATAAACTCTTAGCAATTTCATCTAGCTCCTTTTGTCTTTCAGCAGGTAAAGTATGAGTAATTGGAGTACCCATTCTATCCAAATCAGCCTGTATCTTTCTAGCAATTTGCTCAGAGGCCTTCATATCCAAATCCCTCTTAGTCTTTGCAGCCTCCTCTTTAGCTTGCCACTGAGCTGCAACTAACTCACTAAGCTTCTCATTAGCTAGTTCCTGCTTAGTTTTCTTTCAAGAAGGAATGTCTTGATCAACCATAACAGACTTTCCTTTATCTGTCTGAGTGAAAGTAGCTTCAGGAGGAACAGAATGCTGATTAGTAGTATCTTGTGCTGGAGAACCATCAGGACAATCAAACTGTAAATCTGCTGATTCATCAGCAGGAACTTCCTTTGGCATTGGATCAGCTGATGTTGCCTTGTCAGATGATACCACAAATTCCTTTCCAGCAACAAAGAATGTATCTATTATCTGAGAAGCATCTGCAGAAGTCTTTTTAGCAGGAACATCACTGGTTGGTTCATTCTCCTGAAGATTAGCATCAGCATCTGTCATAAGAATCTCATCACCACTAGACACTTTAGAAGATTCAGCAGCTTTCTTTGCCAAATAATGTCTTCTACTTCTTCTGCTGAAATGAATTGGCTGCTTAGGTTGTGAAACTTCAGCAACTTTGGGAGAAGAAGCATGAGTCTGTCTAGCAACTTCAGCCAAGATCTCAAGGGAATCTAAATTTCCCTCCTCATGTACTTCAGCAGCATCAATCACAGTCTTTCTTTGCTGCTGCTGAGCCAGTTGTGCTTCCAAATCCTGAACCTTTCTTTTCAACAGTTCAATCTCACCACCAATAGTAGATTTGGTATCTGCAAGCTCCTTTTGAAGATCATCAGTCCTTTTAATATACCTGCAAAGCAAATCATGTATAGAGGTGAGAGTAACAGGGTCTTCTGCTCCACCACCAGATTGCTCTGTGGTAAAAGGAGCTTCACTGAACCTACCAGGAGAAACAGACATATGTACAACATTGGGAGAGCCTCCATCATATGGCTCTCGCACAGGACTAGGTGTGGGTAGTCTAGTAATCTCAGGCTCAAGAGGTGTAGGTACTTTGGTACCAAGAGACTGAATTGTCTCTTCAAGCTCAGGAGTAAGCTCATCATGAGCAACCTGAGATGGTGATGGAACAAGACTAGGTGACAGAGGTAAAGGGGAAAGTGGAGGTTGGTCAGTAGACACATTCAATGCTTCAGCAGTTGTAAATGGCTCTCCCTCATTAACCACTGAAGGATTATGTTGGGATCATACTTTAGTATTTAGTCAAGTCTCGGTCATTACAATTTGTAATAGGTTGCTTAAGTATTATTTATGTTTATGTTTTAGTAAATGGGCAACATGTAAAATCCCATAAGGCTTACAAGCCCACGTTTTGATGATGAAAGGGACTAGGGAATGTTGCCCTAGTTTCCCTCCTATATATACAAGGCTTATGTAGCCTTAAAATTTGTTCGTTATTTTGATATTCTAATGAAACTCTTGCTTTTATAATTCTCTCATATCTTATAATCAACCAATCCTTATATCTATCTCATTCTTTACTTGTGTGATATCAATATGGGCACCTAACAAGTGGTATCATTCGCCTAATAGAGATTGAAGTGTTGTTTATTTGGTTAATGTGGGATTTAGGTGTGTTTTTCCTTATATTTTTGCTTTTTCTTTGTTTCTATCACTTAATATTGAAGCTGGGACAAGTTTCAAGGTTGATATAGTGATTAGAAGCTTAGATTTTGCATAAAGTTTTGATCTTTCATAGTTTTTAGTAGTTTTTCTCTTTGTCTCTTAAGTTTTATAGCTTCTTTGATATTAGAAAACTAGTCTTTGGTACCTAAAACTTTCATATTTAGTGTTTTCTAAGTGTTGGGGAAGTTATTTGATCAAAAGATACTCATTTCTAAGCATTTTTCTTCAAAAAGTAGTGATTTTTACTTGTTTCTGGTCACTCTACGCATAAGATTAGTGGAACAGTACAATTTGAAATCTGTCAACAGTACTATTGGTCTCCCTACGCAGAAAACAACTTCCCACGCGTGAGTTTTGGTGTAAAACCCCATTCCTACACATACGAAAGCAATCTACGCCTAAGTTCTACGCAGAAGCTACTTTCTACGCCTAAGTTCTACGCTGAAGGCATTTCTTACGCATAAGATTCTTCTTACACGTAAGTTCCTGATATCTACGCTAAAGTCTCTTCTCAGGTTCTCTCTTCCAGCAAAGGTGCCTCAGTACTTCCCTAGCTTGGATAAGTTAGTGGAATACTTCGACTAAGGATATCTTTCAAGCTTGGACAAGTATGAAAGATTTGTTTGGTTTTTACCTTACGCATAACTTTCTTTACGCAAAAGATTTAATCTTACGTGTAAAAGGGTAATCTTACGCATAAACCTTGTGTTTACGCATAACATCACCTTTCTACGCTTAACTTTAAATTTACGCATAAGTTTTGTTACGCGTAAGATTTCAACTTTGCCCAAGGATTTTGAACTTTACCAAAGGAACGTACATTTCAATCTTCTACAAGATCCATATTTTCACACAAGTGTTTCAATATGTCTCAACCACCGTACTACAACTTTAACCATCCTCAGCAACATCAGAATCAACAATATCATCAGCAACAACAACAGTATCAACAATCACCACAATATTATCAACAACCGGTTTACTCACAACAACATCTTCTCATGCAACAACATCAGATGGTTCCAATGCAACAATCCTATCCAATGTCACAACAACAAGGCCAACTCCCATCAAAACCAACTCACTGGTTTGACAGAATGTGTGAAGTCATTTCAACTCAACAATCCAGACATGAAGCAGGATCTATTGACACCCCACCAATGTTAACACCGGATAATTATGTTCAGTGGGCAAGTCGATTCTTAAGGTTTATAGAACTCAAGAAACCCAATGGTAAGTACATGAAACAAGTTATCCTTGAAGGACCGTTTCAGTGGCCTGTTAACTACGTTGGAGGTGACCCATCTACTGATCCCCCAGTAGCTCCAACTGCTGTGCAAGTTCCTGAGTCTTCACTTACTACTGAACAACATCATCATCGTGAAGCAGATGAGTATGCTATGTCTTACATACTTCAGGGAATACCAAATATCATATTCAAAAGTGTTGATGCTCAGACAACTGCAAAAGCTATGTGGGAACACGTCCATCTACTTATGGAAGGCACACAACTGAACAAAGAAGACATGGAATCTAAACTTTACTTGGAATACACTAATTTCATGATCGAACCAGGGGAATCACTTGAATCCTACTTTCATCGTTTCACCAATGTCGTCAACGACTTAGAGAGACATGAAGTACACCTTCCAAGGATCGCTATCAATACTAAATTTGTTAGTAGTCTAGGTCATGACTGGAAAAAGTATGTGACATTCGTGAGACAAGCTAAGAATCTTCATAATGCTCCATATGGTTTATTGTATGACTATCTCAAGCACCATGAACCTGAAGTTGGAAAAAGATAGAGCCGCACGAGGAGGATATACACCACCACCTACTTCTAATCCCCTTGCACTTGTTGCTCAATCTCATGCTGCACATCCTCCGATGTCAAATCATGCATATGTTCAGGAACAGAATTACTTCAGTTACCAACAACCTGCAACCTCACAAAAAATGGTCCCTTATGAACAGGCTTCTCCTCAACTTGCTACATATGACAACCATGATAGCATGTATTATTCTAATCAGGTAGAAGATGATGATGAAGACGTCAATACATTGAATCAAGGACTTGCTCTTATCGCTCGTGCTTTCAGCAAATTCTCAAACAAGACTAACAACCGTCTTCGTTCTTCATCAAATACAAGGAATCAAGCTGTCATTCAAGATGGTTGGGTTGAGATTCAGAACCGTAATACTGGACGTTCTGGTTCAGGAGGGTATTCAGGCAATTCTGGGTATGGATAAAGGTTCAACAACAGTGGGGGATTCAGAAACAATTCAGGTACTCCTCAGAGAAAAAATGACAATGTGGCAAATGGCAATACAGAATCTGGGAATGCGATATGGTGCTACAACTACAACGAAAAAGGTCATATTGCAACAGCATGTCCAAAACCGAGAACCCGCGGCAGTCAGTTTCACAAGCAGGCATTACTAATGGCTCTCAAAGATGAAAAGGAAGGAACTTTCGATGAACAAGAGAACAGTTTCTTCGCTAATGCTTACAACGATGATGATATGGAAGATCTTGAAGCCAATGCAACTGTGATGCTTATGGCCAACATGCAGGAACATCAGTTGAATGATTCAGGCCCAATGTTCAACACTGACGGTTTGTCTCAGGTACATGACCTAACTACTTACTCCATACTAGTTAATGCATCTCCCTCTGCTTCTGAATCAGATAAGGCGCAAGTTGTTCCATCTGAATCATTTTTATCTTCTCAAGAGGATGAACAATTAGAGACAGTTGTTATATTTGATGATGACATGTCGTTTCATTTGATAATCCTATTGAGCAAGACAAACATGACCATGTTGAACAACATGAACTTTTTTCTGATCTAGATCCTGACCACATTGTCATGGCCGAAAACCTTCAAAAACAAATCCTTCTTACTCACAAAAAGGAAGAGGAAAATACAGTTTTGAATGAAATAAATGCCATTTTGAAAAAGGAAATTGAATGTTATAAAATACAACTTTCACATTTTCAAAATGCAGTTCACCGTGAAAAGTGCTTTGAAAATTCATTTCAGGAATCGTATGTCAAAGAACAAAATCTTCAAAAGCAAATATATGACATAATTGAGTCAAACGGTAAATTGGTTTCCAAACTTGAAAATGAAAAACATGATCTTCAAAAACAAGTTGTACAACTTCAAAAGGAACTTTCAAAAACACAAACTGAGGTGACAACTTGCAAACAGGAATTTATGAACATAAAGTGCAAAAACAAGAAAAAGAAAATTCTTTAATTGAAGAAAATATCACTCTCGAACGTCAAATTAAAGCTTTTCAAAATATCATTTATAAACATGGAGAATCTGTAACGACCATTCAAAAGTTTACTTTAAAACCAAGACACGATAAAGGTTTTGCCATTGGCGATTACAGATCCACTTTTCTTCACACTGCATTCAAAACAATTCCTAAACTTTACAGTATGGACCAATTGATGGATAATAATGTTGTGCGTGTTATTGTACATAATACTAAGGAAGAATATGAACTTGAAGAAAAGAGTCGATAAAAAATGAGTCAAGTTAAATATTGCAAACCATATGATTACTCAAAAGTTCCTCACATTTCAAAATCTTTTGTTACATCAAAAGAAATACCTGAGAAATCATGGTATGTTACCGAGTCTTATGTTTCATCTTCCAATGGGGCTTCTGTCAAACCCGTGGCACAAATAAATGGTCCATTACCATCTTCTGGTACTGTGACACCCTTACCAACACATTGTAAAGTTTTAGACTATTTTAAAACATTCATGAAAGGCATTGAAAACTTGGAAAACGTGATTGAACATCATTCAAAAATAAAAATTGCTACTTTTCAGTCAGCTTACGAGCATGAAAAGCGAGACATTTTTCAAAAACAATTTCTGCCTTTAGTTCAAAATTTGCGTTATTGTGCTACTCGTTAGGAACAGGAACTCCAAAAAGAAGTTAAAGATATGCAAAATATTTTTGCTCTTAATGAAAATGCAATATTGGTTCAACAATGCAAAAACTGATTTTTGAAAACGGATTCTGATCGACTCTTGGAAAAACTTTTCACAGCTGATATTTATACTCTCATTAGGAATGATCTCTACTATTCCAGTAATGCTACGGTATTTGAAAATTACTGTGCTGATATTGATTTGCTGAATACGGAAGCTGAGACATTGAAACATAAATATGAAAAGTTGCGTCAAAACAGTGATGATGTGAAAAACAAACTTTCAAACGAAATTTGTCAACTCAAACAAAGGCTTGAATGGTGTCAAGCTCAAAGTCTTGAAACCGAATTGCAACTACAAAGTCAAAATGTTTCAACAAGCTGTCAACTTTGCAAAGACAATGTTTTTCTCAAAAATAAATGTCTTCAATATGGAAAAGAAATTGCGGAGCTAAAAATTGAAAACATCGAATGGCAACAAAATTGCGATGACATTCATTATTGCAATGGTTTACTTGAGTCTGATATTCAAGAAAAAAATCACATCATCATTAATTTGAAAGAGAAAATTAAGCTACTTCATAAAGGAAAGTTTGTAGATACCACAGTGATAGCACCAGGAATGTTTCACATAGACAAAACAGATACAAATATTCATTCTCAGAGTTCTAATGTTAGCTCTTCCACTTCTACCGGACTAGTTTCCCCTAAGAGCGTTAGCAGCCCAAAGCCAAAAAGCGTTAAGAAGATGACTAGGCTCTGGCAACGTAGAAGAGGAACACTAGAAGTGCAAGAAGTAGAAGCTCACCTTAGGAACTTGAATAATACTCATGTTGCATCTGATTTGGATTCTAATCTGGCAAATTGTAATCAAAATCTTAATGTAACGAATGCTGAACCTTCAAATGTTTTGAATATTAATGCATCTTGTGTTTTTTGTCGTCAAAGTGTGTTATCTTGTGATCATACTAAATGTGTAGCTAATAATCTCTTACATCGTAAAAAGAAACGTAGATCAGGCTTTCTTTCTAGGCCCATTACTGCCTCTAAGTCTACGTTAGGAAAAACGCCAACTACCGTTTCGAATGATGTTGTAGTCAACCCAAGATCAGAAATCAACAATTCTAAGAACACGCCAAAAGCTAGTGCATTTACCAAAAACAAAGCAAAAACTAGTTGGAATTGGCAACGTTGGTTACAATACAAACCAAATTTTAAATGGATTCCTAAACTGTTCAATACTTGTGTTTCTAACCAACAAGAACCCACTATTTCTTTGGGTTCCACCCTTACTTCTGTTCCATCTATGTCGTCTATTTGTGATGTAGGTGGTTCAGATCGTTCTCTGGATTGTTGATAGCGGTTGCACCCGACATATGACAGGAAATCTCAAACTGTTAACTAACTTTGTCTCAAAGTTTATTGGAACTGTCAGATTCGGGAATGATCAATACGCTTTAATCATGGGTTACGGAGACTATGTGAATGGGAATATTGAAATTAGCAGAGTATATTATGTTGAAGGCTTGAATCACAACCTCTTTTCCGTCGGTCAATTTTGTGATGGGGATTTAGAAGTAGCATTTCGAGAGAAAACTTGTTTTGTTCGTGATCTACAAGGAAATGATTTGATGTCAGGCAAACGTGGCACTAACCTTTACACAATTTCAATGTCTGACATGATCACTTCATCTCCTATCTATCTTCTATCCAAAGCTGAAACGACTAAATCCTGGTTATTGGACAAACGCATTTCTCACTTGAATTTCAAAACGATGACTGATCTTGCTCGTCACAAATTAGTTGAAGGCTTTCCAAGATTCCGCTATGCCAAAGATCGCCTATGTCCAGCCTGTGAACAAGGAAAAAGTACCCGTACTCATTTTCCCTCATAACCTGAACACAGTACTAATCATGTTTTACAACTGCTTCATATGGATTTGTATGGTCCGATGCGTGTTCAAACAATCAACGGTAAACGCTACATTTTAGTAATTGTTGATGATTACTCTCGCTGGACTTGGGTTTATTTTCTTTGAAGTAAAGATCAAGCTCCTCAAATGATCATCACCTTTCTCACAAAAATACAAGTTCCACTACGCAACACAGTCAGAATTGTTAGAACTGACAATGGCACAGAATTTAAGAATCAGACTCTAAGGTCGTATTTTGAGAAAGTGGGAATTGAACATCAAACATCCATTCCATGAACACCCGAACAGAATGGAGTAGTCAAAAGATGCAACAGAACGTTAGTGGAAGCTGCTCGAACGATGTTAATCAATGCTCATTTACCAGATTACTTATGGGCGTAAGTTGTCTCAACCGCATGTTACACTCAAAACCGTTGCACGATCACAAAACGTCATCACAAAACCCCATATCATATTGTTCACAAAAGTAAATCGAACATCGGTTACTTTCATGTATTTGGAGCTCTTTTTTATCTAGTAAATGATCGTGATGATCTAGGTAAACTTAAAGCAAAGGCTGACATTAGTATATTTATTGGATACTGTGATAATTCAAAAGGCTTTCGGATATGGAATCGTCACACCAGAGAAATTCAAGAAACTATTCATGCTAATTTCGATGAACTCACTCAAATGGCTTCTGAGCATAACAACTTAGCACCCGCATCCAACCGTCTTAACTTTCCGGAATCTTCGGCTGAACCGTTGTCACTCTCCCGTCAAGAAGTGGAAACCTTGTTTGCTCCATTGTTTGATGATACGATTGTTAACCGTCCATCTGAGGCCATACCAAATTCCGCTGCACATCTTGATCAACATCAAGTACTTAATACACCTCAACAAACTACTACTACTATTGGAAGAGACGGTCCTCCAATCATATCACCAACAACAACAGAACAAACCGGGTCTAACTCACAACACTCAGCTAGAGACTCCATACCTTTATCAGTTCCACAAACCGCAGAGCGTGACCCAGAACAGTTCATCAACCCATTTGCACCGGCTCCATCTATCCCCGACTTTGCTGAGTCATCTACATGCAATTTGGGTCCTGCTCACTTGCGAGATACTTATCAACTTCATCCCTCGACACACAAATGGACTAGAGATCACCCCTTAGTTCAAATTATTGGCCATCCAGATGCACCAATTATGACAAGACAACGCCTTCACACAGACGGTGAAACTTGCATTTACGCACTCACAGTTTGTGAAACCGTGCCTAAAAACGTCAAAGAAGCTATGACTTATGAAAACTGGATTGATTCTATGCAAGAAGAATTCGAATCATTTCAAAGATTAGAAGTCTGGGAAATGGTTGAAAAACCAGAACGAATCATTGTCATTGGATTAAAATGGATCTGGAAAAACAAACTGGATGCAGAAGGAACTGTCACACGCAAAAAATCCCGCTTGGTAGCAAAAGGATACTCTCAAGAAGAAGGTATCGACTTTGAAGAATCATTTGCTCCAGTAGCTAGACTTGAAGCTCTACGGATCTTCTTAGCATTTGCTGCTCATCGGAATATGATTGTTTACCAAATGGACGTGAAAACGGCTTTTCTGAATGGTCAACTCCGTGAAGTGGTTTATGTCAGTCAACCTGAAGGTTTCGTTGATCCAGAACATCCCAATCATGTCTACAAGCCTAAAAAGTCTCTCTACGGTCTCAAGCAAGCCCCCAGTGCGTGGTATGATAAGCTTTCTAAATTCTTATTGGCTAATGATTTTACTCTACGCTCGGTGGATCCAACACTTTTTACAAAAATATACGGGATGGACTTATTAATCGTTCAAATTTATGTCGATGACATTATTTTTGCTTCAACCAACAAAATTTACTCAATAGATTTTGCAAAATTAATGACAGATAATTTTGAAATGTCCATGATGGGTGAACTTACGTTCTTTCTAGGACTACAAGTTCATCAATCACCCCGTGGAATTTTTCTAAATCAGTCCAAATATGCTCTTGAGATCTTAAAGAAACATGGAATGCAAAGCTGTGATACAATGAATACACCCATGGCCAATTCACAAAACTAGATGCTGATATACATGGGACTCCTGTTGACCCTACCAAATACCGAAGTATTATTGGATCCCTCATGTATCTCATATCTAGCAGACCTGATATAGTATTTGCTGTCTATATGTGTTCACGTTATCAGTCTAAACCTACTGAGAAACACCTCAATGAGGCTAAACGAATCCT